>JAVJIF010013628.1:0-107729 GCA_038442645.1 Agave tequilana
AAGCTTTCACATGTTGATTCAAGAGCCCGAGCGTCACATATAGATTAGTGATATACATATAGATTAGTGATATACATGTTTAGTTATTTGAGACACCCCTGAACCTATCTTTGTGTTCTCACTTTGTTTTTAAAACTAATATGTATGTCCTAAATCTAATGCATGTGCATGTACATAATGACCATATGTGTGTTTATGATTTTTATTTTGTTTTTGATGATTATAGTTTATTATGTTAAATGCCATGATTCTTAGATCATTGACATGCATGTATAGCTTTTGAGATCACCCATGTTTATATGGACCCATATGTTGTGTTCTCACCATTTGTTTAGCTATTATGTATATCATGATTATAATAGCATGTGGATTACATAATGATCATGTTTATGATTTTCATGTTGATTTATGTCCCATTTTATGCTTAATGATTTGATTACTTGTTTAGATGTTCGTTTTCATTAAGACTAGAATTTATACTTGTTCATGTAGTGGGACACAAATAATCTTTATATATGTTTGTGCTTGGATGCTTATTCGTACCCATTAGATGTGCTAGTATAGTCTAGTTTTGATGATTCATACATTCTAACTTGTATTCCCTATTTTGGACTTGTTTTATGATCATGTGTTTTAACTTCATGTATATGTCTATCTTGTCCAAACTATTGATTATACATGTACATCCTTGAGCCACGTGCTTTCATGCATATACTTTTGTGGACTCATTATGTTTAGGATATGTATGTATACTTTAGTTTGTACATGACATACATATACCTTGAAGTTTAAAATCGTTTTGATTATTTTCATGTTTTCATGTTTTTAAGAAATTTCAATTGAGCTTAATTGAATATTTTTATGTTGATATGTGTCACATAAACACTTGTACACTCACTTTATTAGGTTTCTCATGACTTTGTTTTCATGAGTATGATATGAGCTTTATGGATTTTGAGTGTTAGTGATCATGTGATTTACGTGTGTTTCATGAAAAACAATTTTGTTCTATTCCTTACTTGAAGGATTTCGTACTAGTTAACAAGATTTCCCATTTAACTAGTTCGTATTCTTCTTATGGTAGAGATTTTCAAACGTACTCTATTTTCAACCTATTTTTGAAAACCCCTACCTTCAAAGGTGGTTGGATGGGAGATCATGCTCATATATGCATTATAGTGAAAATCATTTTAAACTTGAACATGGTTGGGTGGTAGTTATATGATGTATACACTTGATCAATATTGTTGTTTCAATTGGTATCATTGGACTCTTTCAATTGGTATCAATATTGACTTTCTTGTATACTCATATATGTTTGTATGTATGTATGCTTTCATTTAAAGAATATCAATTTCAATTGGTATCTATTTTCATACATATATATGTTTTATTTGTGCTTATTATATCCCTATATCTTTAAGCACAAAATCTTGTTTATGCTAGTGGTTGAGCTTTAACTTTGTTTCAATTGATTAGTTTTCAATTGCTTTTCAATTGGTATCTTATTTCAAGCCTATGGATGTGTTTTGTTGGTATTTCATAAAGGGGGAGAAATTCGATTTTCATGTTTACAATTGGTATTTGTATCTCCACTCCCTTACTTTATGATAGAAAATAATAATTTCAATTTGGTATCATTGTTTAAAAGAATAATACTTTAATTGGTATCAAATTTGTTTTATTGAGAAAATTCAAAATTTTGTTTTAAAGAAAATACAAAAGTTTTGATTTATATTGCCTATATGCAAGGAGAGCTTAACATCTCTTCTACATATAGATTCATGATGAGTGTATCTTGTATTGAAGAGCTTGACAATCTTTTCTTTTGTGGTACACGTGTGTAGGGGGAGCTTCACACCTCCTCTTATGCATTACATAGTGTATGTTATGTGAATTAGGGCTTGTCATCCCTCCTTCATGTAATGTATATATGTAGGGAAGCTTCACATCTTCCTCTTCATGAATGTATATAGCATATACCATTTATTTATTGATTTATGTTTACTTTCAATTGGTATCAAGATGCTACTTTAACATATTTTCAATTGGTACCTTAATTGAATGTCACCCCTATTTGGTTTTTTGTTTTTATTTTAGACAAAAAGGGGGAATTTATTTTTATTAACCCTTTATTGATTCATGTTTCGAACAATAAAGGGAGAAAAATTTATTTGATTTAGTTTTGCTTTTACCCTTTATTGATGATTGTTTCTTTATATTAAAAAGGGGAGAAGATTTTGTTTTGTTTTGGTTTTACCCCCTTCTTGATGATTGACAAAAAGGGGGAGAAAGATTTTGAGTTTGATATATGCATATTTATGTTTTGCATAGGATATATGCATATTTGTGTTTTGCATATATTAAGTTTAATTTAGTTTAATTTTAATTGGTATCTAGAGCATGTTTTGTTTTTGAACATTTCATTGGTATCTAGAGCCTTTTATTGTTTATGCATATACATGCATTAATGTTTTAAGAGCCTTCATTGCATATTCATTTTTTTATTTGTTTTATGCATGAGTTAAGGGGGAGCTTCTTTAAAGCTTAACTTTGATCCATGCATATATACTCCATGAGTTTGTCATCATCAAAAAGGGGGAGATTGTTAGCCCAGAGGCCTTCCACTCTAGTTTTGATGATGATCTCATGTAGTTATGTGTACTAATAATCTTGTGATTTTAGTTTCAGATTATTAATCAAGTTATTGTAGGTGATTAGCTTCAACGATGATTTGGAAGCTTTCCACATGTTGATTCAAGAGCCCGAGCGTCAAAGATCATATATAGCAATTGCTCGGTGGATCAAGGAGTTTTTGGATCGAGTCGGCTTGGAGACGGCGCTCTACAAGAAGACATCAGTACCTAGTTTATTTTTGTTTAGATCCAAATTGTAAAGATTAGAATAGTATGATATGCTCAAGTTCACAACACACACGTTTCATGTTTTAGTTCTCGGTTTTTGGTTTAACTGATCTTGGTTTGCATGAATAGATATTATATCAAAACAAGTTTACATGGTTTAATGTATATTAGATTTGTTCTATATACATGCATGCTTCAACTATTTAGACAAACTTAGTTTGATAGTCTATTTCATGTGTTTCATGTTTTGGTATTTCTAACAAAACATATTTTTGGAATTAAAGTCAAAAACATGGATATATATATGTTTCATGTATATAGGATTATATCCATATACATCATGCCTAAATATTGTTTAATATCATGTTTTTGTATTTGGATAAGTTTTGGACAAAATGTATTTTCTATTCAAAAATTCAAGTTTTAGAAAATACAGTTTTTGGATTTTGGCAAAAATGATAAGACACAAAAATGTTTTAAGATGTTTGAAATTTGTGTGAAATGTTTCTCACAAGTTTATATTTCTATATACCATGTCAAAACAAGTTTATTGGAGTGTTTAGTTAAGATAAAAGAATTTTTATCTATATTTTTACCAGTTGCTTCAGACCCAGAACTGGCTGACAGGCCAGGTCGGCCGACCGCACGGTCGACCGTACCCAGGGCAGGTCGACCGTGCGGTCGACCGACGTGCACAGAGCTGTGCACGTCTTGCAGCCCAGTGGGCCGGTCGACCTTGCGGTCGACCGTAACTGAGAGCAATGCTCTCTGTTCTTTTCGGTCGACCGGGCGGTCGACCGGGCTGGTGCCTACGGTCAAATCAGACCGTTGGACGGTCGACCGGTAGTTCTGTTTTGGTAGAAATTGCTGCCAACGGCTATATTTTTCTGGGGCTATAAATACCCCATTAATGGCCAGTTTTCTATAAGATTTTTTGTGCGAATTTTTCCTGACTCTCTAGTGTTTTCACAGCAATCAAAAGAAGTTTTTGGGCTTTAAATTGAACAATCTATTTGGTATTTTTGCTAGGGTTTGGAAATCAAGAAAGGGTTTTTGGGAAAAGATTTTGATTCAACTTCTTCATCTTGGTTTCTAGTTTTTCTCAAAGATTTTCTTTGAGTTTTTGATTTCCATTCCTTTGGTTTTCTCCACACTTGAGCTACATCTACTATCTCATTCTATAGGATCTTTGTGTGGGAAAGAAATTGTTTGTGGTTGTTGTTTAGACTACCAAGTTGAAAATCCTATCTTTGCTTGGCTTTGTGCCTTTCCCTCATTGTGTTGAGGAGGTTGTGCATTTGGGTTGTATCCCTCAAGTGGTGAGGTGATCCTTGTATTGCTTTGTGCTAAATCCCTCAAGTTGTGAGGTGATAGTTTGTTGGCTTGGAGTTGTGCCTCAAGGAGGAGCTGTGTTTGTAAGGAGAGGAGTTGGGTACTTCTTGTAATTGTTATTGCCCAAAATCCTCGGTGGAGGTTCCTTTGTGGGAGTCCTTTGTGGACAAACTAGTGGACTTAAAATCCTTCTGAGTGAAGGCGGGGATTAGAGCTGGTGCTCGAACCTCGAAACATATCTTGTTGTTTGCGTTTGATCCCTTGGCTCTTACTCTCTCTCTCTCTCTCTCTCTCTCTCTCTCTCTCTTTTACTTTGTGCCTTGCATCTATTCATATTGTTTTCATTCATTTATTTGCTTGGCTTGTTTGAGTGTGCATCTCTTGTTAATTGCAATTAGTTTTTAATTCCGCATTAAGTTCATTAGATTAGCAATAATCACCTATTCACCCCCCCTCTAGGTGATTTTCAGCATGCCGCGCTTATCACCTCCTTACCTGTGAACTGTAAAATATCACTATGTTCGAGGCTTACGGGAGGACTGTATCCAAGGTTAATGTAAGGCATTTGATGTCAATGATGTCGTCAATTCTCATTCTCCTCCCTAAAATACCCATTGTCCTTAGTGAAAGTACACCTAGAGGGGGGTAAATAGGTGTAAGACTAATCTAGTGACAATTGATGCAGAATTAAATACAAATTGTAATACACTTAGCGTAACCAAAGAGTGTAGCCGAATTCTCGGTGAAGGGCTCTGAACTATCTTCTCTAAATTCCTCTAAATAAGAGTTGAGATGCTATTTGAAGCTCTCTTGGTTGAGCACAAGTATGGGCACACACAAGCAATACCAAGCAAATAAGTATGATATGAACAATATGAAATAAAAAGGCACAATATAAGAAAGAGAGAGTTTAGAGATAGTGGATCAAACGCAAACACCAAGATATGTTTCGAGGTTCGAGCCGCTGCTCTATGTCCCCGCCTTCACACAAAAGGATTTTCACTATATCGTTCACAAAGGACTTCCCACACAGGGAACCTCCACTGAGGATTTGGGTAATACAACCTTGAGTACACAACTCCTCTCTCAAAAAAATATAACCTCTACACAAGAGCAAGACACAACAACTATCACCTCTACACTTAGAGAGATGGGCACTAAGCCAAACAAAATCAACCTCACAATAGAGGGATAGGGCACTAAGCCAAACAACAACAATCACCTCTACACTTAGAGGGATGGGCACTTAGCCAAAAAAGATCAACCTCACACTAGAGGGATAAGGCACTAAGCCACAACGCCACAACAATCACCTCTACACTTAGAGGGATACCTACACAACCGAACTCCTCCACAATCACCTCTCACTAGAGGGATACTAACAACCAAACACAACCTCCACAATCACCTCTCACTAGAGGGATACCAACAAATACAAGGAAGGTTACAACACTTGGTGGTATCAACAACCACAAACCAATTTTCTAACAAAAATAAGTTCCTATAGATAGGATAGATAAATAGCTCAAGCACGAGAAAGTAAAAGTTCGAAAATCAAAATCACAAAGAAAAACTCTTGGAAAAACTTCTAGATGGCTATAGAAATGAAGAAAAAACCAATTCCAAAGACTCTATTTTTCTTTAATTTTTCTAACCCTTTAAAACAAATAATGATAGATCTTTCAATCCAAACTCTTTAAAAACTTTATTGTAAAACACTTGTAAAGATGAAAAAATTTCTCTTCTAAAAACTTAGCTAAAATAGCTTAAGAGGACGGGTATTTATAACCCACCAAAATCTGCCTGTTGGCGATCTGGCATAGGGCAAAATTGCCCTTCCGGTCGACTGCCCGGTGCCAACGGTCATTTTTATGACCGTTGATCCACCAGTCGACCGTCCGGTTGACCAGACTTGAAAACAGAGAGCAACAGCTCTCTACAGATTGACCGCCCGGTTAACCGGGGCCATTTCCAGAGAGCAGAGCTCTCTGGACGGTCGATCGACCCGGTCGACCGGCCTTCCATCTGCTGGCTTGTGCACGTCTGTGCACATCGGTCGACCAGACCGGTCGATCGACATCTGACTCGTCGACCGGCCAGTCGACCGCAGACAACCAGGTCACAAAGTTTAAGGGATTAAAAATTGGTTATTTTACCTTCTAAAAAATCCCATAAAATCACATAAATTTCACAAAAATAAGTTCTTATTAGATCTTTGAAATACATATGTGTGACTAAAATTTACACATATTACAAACTATTTAAACAATTTTTGTGATATTAAAGTTTGTCTTTAAACCAAAATCGGTATTTTTCAAAAACAAACTTTGAATTGGAAAACCGTTTTCTCCAACTCATGTAAATAAAAAATATGATATTGAAACAACTTTGAAGCATATTGTATATGGATAGAATCCAATATACAAATGATATATATATATATCTATGTTTTTGACTAGAAATCGAAAACCAGTTAAACTGAAAATCAAAACCATAAATTTTAAACTTGTGTTTGTATGTGAACTTGAGCATATCAACACTATATAATCTTTACCAAAGATTTAAACAATCAAAACACAGACCGAGGTCTTCTTGTAGAACTCCTTCTCCAAGTCGACTCGAACCAAACACGATCCACCGAGCTTGACTCCAACCAAGTACTAGATGCGATCTTGACGCTTGAGCTTTTGAATCAACATGTGAAAGCTCCAAAACTTCTTTGTTGAAGCTAATCATCTACTAATAACTTGATCAAATATCTGAAACTAAATATCATAAGATTATTAGTAAACTATAACTACATGAGTTAATCATCATCAAAACTAGAGTGATAGGCCTTTGGGCCAACAATCTCCCCTCTTTTGATGATGACAAAATTCATGGAGTTATGTATACATGGATTAAAGATAAGCTTCATAGAAGCTCCCCCTTAACTCTTGCATAGCAATAAATAACAAAGATATTCAATCTATGAATAAAACAATTAGCACATATTAACATATATGCTTTTGATATCAATCTAAAACAAAACACATATGCTCTGATATTAATTGAAAAAGAATAAACATGCATATAAATGACATAAAACATCCATATCTAAAACTCTCACATTTCTCTCTCCCTTTTTGTCAATCATCAACAAAGGGGCATAAACAAACTCAAAAACATATTTTCTTCATTTTGGTCAAATCAAACAAGAAGGATGTATATGCGATATACATTCATGAAGAGGAGAGATGTAAAGTTAACTCCCTCTGCATACATGCATTACATGAAAAAAAGATGACTAGACCCTAATCACATAACGTATAATATACAATGTATAAAAGGAGATGTGAAGCTCCCTCTACATACGTGTAAGACATAGAGAAGAGCAGTCAAGCTCTGCAATATGAGATACACTCAACATGAATCTATATAAAGAGAAGATGTTAAGCTTCCCTTGTATATAAGCAATACAAATCAAAATAATGTGATACCAATTGAAAAATATATCAGCATGTGATAAAGGTATACATCGAAACATTATGATACCAATGAAAACTAACAAAACATTTTTAATATACCAATTGAAAGTATACAAAATTTTTAACATACTAAAAGATACTAATTGAAAATATCTTGATATCAATTTAAAATGTCTTGTAAATCTTTTGATACCAATAGAAAATGAAATATTATTGTTTGATACCAATTGACATATATATTGGAAATCGTGAAAACAAATGAAAGTAACAACCTATTGAAAGTAAAAACCAAATTTTTTTAGGCAAACATAACTTATATCAATATAGATACCAATTTAAAATGAAACATGATACCAATATTGAAAATGTTAGCATATTTCCAAACAAAGTTTTTTTCTTCATAAAGAATGAGAGTAAGATACCAATTGAAAATAAAGACGATTAAAAGATAGTAATTGAAAGATAAAACATGAGTTTTCTCTCTCCTTATGAAATACCAATGAAAACAATACATAGCTTGTACAAAATACCAATTGAAAAATAATTGACATTAAGGACTAAATCAAGCTTAGCATAAATATAATTTGTACTTTAAGATGTAAACATATAGTAAACACAGTCAAATCACAATATATGTATGAAAATGTAAGTACCAATCGAATTGATACTATTTGAAAGTTTAGAGCATACATATATAGAAAAACACATATGAGTATACAAACATGAAAATATCAATTGAAATACCAATTGAAAATAAAATGAGGATCAAATGTATAACTCATACTACCTCCCTTTCATGCACATGTTAAAAAGAATTTTCAATTTGACATACAAGGCATGGTCGCCCAACCATCCGCCCTTCAATGGAAGGGATTTTCAAAATAAGTTTGAAAATAATTTTAGCATAATTGAAAAATACTTCCAAAATGAAGAAATACGCAACTAGTTTTATGATAATCTTGAAAACTAGTACGAAATCTTTCAAGTAAGAAATAAAACAAGTGTATATCTATGAAAACATGAAAATTACTTAACAATTGACACTCAAAATCTATAAAGTATATATAAAGCTCACGTAAAGAAAAATCATGAGTAAATAAGTATAATGTGAGTGCAAGAGTCATGTAATCAATAAAATCATGAAAATAGGCAATTAATCTCAATATGAAATTCCTTTATAAACATAAAAAAACATGAAAATTTAATTTTCATCAAAATAATTCAAACTTCAAGGCATATGTATGTTATGTCTAAACTAGAAGTATACAAACATATCCAAACACAATTGAGTCAATAAAATTTTTTTGCATGAAACACAATGACTCAAGGGTATACATGTATGTCAAAAGTTTTAAACAAAATTAACATATACATGAAGCTAAACATATAAGCACATGTACAAAATAGGGAATACAAGTTTAAAATGTATGAATCATCAAAACTAGCTATACTAGTACATCTAATGGGTACAAATGAGCAATTAGGTACAAACATTCAAAAATCAATTGTGGCTCACTAGATGTATAAGTATATACACAAGTTTCAATAAAAATTTACATTTAAACACATAATCAAAACATAAAGTGCAAAACCATAAACATAAACCAATATGATCATTATATAAATACACATGTCTTAGACTAAGGATATACACAATAGTTAAAACTAAAGTGAGAACACAAAGTAATAGTCCATATAAATATGGGTGTATCTCAAATACTAATCATGTATATCTCAAGTTTAGTTAACATTGCATTTAACCATAATGAACATGAAAAACATGAAACCAATACATGCTAAAAATTTAATAATGTGAAAGCATGTAACTTAATGGGAGTAAGAAATAGTTACCAAAACCTTTAGGGTTAATTTCTAAATCTCCAAACCATGGTGGTCCTCCCACCAAACTCCCCTTGAAAGTGATGTATCCAAAAGTGTCACCATATAGCTCGGAACGCATTCACCTCAAGGCTCCAACGCATCTCACGTCATGTGAGAGCCCACACCTATATCAAATACAATAGGGATGAATTTTGGTACCCATACTCTATTGGGTCCATCGGGGTTAGCACCTTTACTAACCCAAACAAACTTGTTTGCAAAATTTGAATCATTAATTCTATCATAGTAAAATTTTGCAAGGTGACCCTTATGTCCACAATGTGTACATGTGTACACATGAGCATACCTAGTGTCATGTGTGTGAACATGAGAAGCATGTGTATGCCGTGATTTGTGTGCATGCATAAGAGGAATATGTTTCTTTTGAAACATAGACTCCAAACGTGTGTGGTTCATGGCACATTGGCTCAAAGTGGAGACCAAACAATCAACACTCTGCTTTAATATATTTATATCATTTTCAATCATGGAAGAAGAGGTGGAGCATGCTATAGTAACACTAGATGGTGAAGCTATACTATCATGGAAAACATGTGAAGAAAAATCATTTTTCAAAGATTTATTTTCATTAGAAATCGAATCCAATTCTTTTGTAATAGAAATGATTTTGTTTTTCAAAGAATCATTTTGTTTTAAAACAAAGATAAGTTTTGAAGATAGAACTTCATTTTTCTTCAGAACTTTATCACAATTATTTTTACTTTTCAAAATTTTATTTTCCTTTAAGGCAAGGTCAAGTTGGGATTTCAATGAGTCCCTTTCATTTGAAATCTCATCCCTCTCTTGCAAAATAACATCAAGTTTAGAAGACAAATTTTTATTTTCTTCTTTTTAGTTTAAGGCTTTTCTTTTTCAAGAGTTGGTATTGTTCTAAAAGGTTTTCACAAACAATAGATAGTTCTTCATTTAAGCATCGGCATCGACATAATCATCCCGGAAGAACTAGCACAATCATCTAGTTGAGTTTTCGAGTTTACCTCAAGGGAGTCATTCTCTTGACTATGTAGCAATGTTGTTCGGATTCATCCTCACTCGATTCCTTCTCCACAATGTTTGGCGTTTGAAGCTTTAGAGAGGTCAAGGTGTTCCACACTGCAAAAGCGGATCACAATAAGAAACCATAGAAAGAAAATCTTTGCTTAGAGTGCTTCTAAGTGCCTCTAGGGCTTGTGCATTGGCCTCTATAATGCTTACTATTACCAAGATAAGATTTCTTGATAGCGGTAAGGCAAACATGCATTCCTAGGGTTTTTAGGTACATACTCATCTTAAACTTTCACATATCGATGCTAAAAACATCAAACATGGAGGAACAAGGTAATCCATGAGTGTGTGTAAACAAGTAAGTATGCAAATACGAAACTAGATTAGCAACCAAGATCTCACTCCTAGATGGTTAAACCTAATATTAGGAGCGTAGGCTATGATACTAATTGAAAGTACACCTAGAGGGGGATGAACAGGTGTAAGGCTGATCTAGCGACAAATGATGCAGAATTAAATACAAATTACAACACACTTAGTGTAACCAAAAAGTATATCCGAATTCCCTGTGAAGGGCTCTGGACTATCTCCTCTAAATTCCTCTAAATAAAAGTTGAGGTGCTATTTGAAGCTCTCTTGGTTAAACACAAGTATGAGCACACACAAGTAATACCAAGTATATAAGTATGATATGAACAATATGAAATAATGCAAGGCACAATATAAGAGAGAGAGTTTAGAGATAGTGGATCAAACTCAAACACCAAGATATGTTTTGAGTTGCGAGCCCCTGCTCTACGTCCCCGCCTTCACACAGAAGGATTTTCACTATATAGTTCACATAGGACTTTCCACACAAGGAACCTCCACTGAGGATTTGGGTAATACAAGCTTGGAGTACACAACTCCTCTCTCCAACAAATACAACCTCTGCACAAGAGGCAAGACACAACAACTATCACCTCTACACTTAGAGGGATGGGCACTAAGCCAAACCAAATCAACCTCACAATAGAGGGATAGGGCACTAAGCCAAACAACAACAATCACCTCTACACTTAGAGGGATGGGCACTTAGCCAAACAAGATCAACCTCACACTAGAGGGATAAGGTACTATGCAACAACTCCACAACAATCACCTTTACACTTAGAGGGATACCTACACAACCAAACTCCTCCACAATCACCTCTCACTAGAGGGATACTAACAACCAAACACAACCTCCATAATCATCTCTCACTAGAGGGATACCAACAACCAAACACAACCTCCACAATCACCTCTCAGTAGAAGAATACCAACAAATACAAGGAAGGTTACAACACTTGGTCGTATCAGTAACCACAAACCATTTTCCCACAAAAACAAGATCCTATAGGTAGGATAGATAGATAGCTCAAGTGTGAGAAAATAAAGAGTTCAAAAATCAAAATCACAAAGAAAAACCCATGGGAAAACTTCTAGATGGCTATAGAAATGAAGAACAAAAACCAATTCTCAAAGACTCTATTTTTCTTTAATTTTTTCAGCCCTTTAAAACTAATAAATATAGTTTTTTTCAACCAAAAAACTCTTTAAAAACTTTGCTATAAAACACTTGTAAAGATGGGAAATTTTCTCTTCTAAAAACTTAGCTAAAATAGCTCAAGAGGATGGGTATTTATAACCCACCAAAATCTACCCGTTGGCAGTCTAGCAAAGGGCAAAATTGCCCTTCCGGTTGACCATCTGGTCGATCAGTCAACGGTCATTTTTATGATCGTTGAGCAACCAATCGATCGCCGGTCGACCGGGCCTGGAAACAGAGAGCAGCAGCTTTCTGCCGGTCGACTGCCTGGTCGACCAGGGCCATTCCAGAGAGCAAAGCTCTCTGAACGGTCGACTGATCCGGTCGACCGGCCTTCCAGCCACTGGCTTGTGCGCATCGGTCGACCGGACCAATCGAGCAATGTCTGACTCGGTCGATCAGCCGGCCGACCGGCAGACAGCCAGGTCACAAAGTTTAAAGGATTAAAAACTTGGTTATTTTACCATTTAAAAATCCCATCAATCACATAAATTTCACAAAAATAAGTTCTTATTAGATCTTTGAAATAAAAATATGTGTGACTAAAACTCAATACATATTACAAACTATTTGGACCATTTTTGTGATATTAAAATTTGCCTTTAAACCAAAATCGGTATTTTCCAAAAATCAAACTTTGAATTGGAAAACCCTTTTCTCCAAAACTCATGTAAATACAAAAACATGATATTGAAATAACTTTGAAGCATATTATATATGGATAGAATCCAATATACATAAAGGATATATATACATATATCTATGTTTTTGACTAGAAATCCAAAACCGGTTAAACCGAAAACCAAAACCAATAAACTTTAAACTTGTGTGTGTATGTGAACTTGAGCATATCAACACTATCTAATCTTTACATAAGATCTAAACAATTTAAACACAAATTGAGGTCTTCTTGTAGAACTCCTTCTCCAAGTCGACTCAATCCAAACATAATCCACGAACCTGACTCCAACCGAGTACTAGATGCGATCTTGACGCTCGAGCTCTTGAATCAACATGTGAAAGCTTCAAAACTCTTTTATTGAAGTTAATCACCTACTAATAACTTGATCAAATATCTAAAACTAAATATCACAAGATTATTAGTAAATTATAACTACATGAGTTAATTATCATTAAAACTGAAGTGATGGGCCTTTGGGCCAACACTTAGTTGCTTGCAGATATTTTCACTTTCTGCCCTTTGAAACGACTGGTTGACTGATTATTTTGTGGGATGGATCGCAGTTGGAAGTGCCATAGCCTTCACTATAGCATTTCCAATCACGACACCATATTCCATTAGTTATTTGTCAACTTTAATTTAAAAACAAAACTTGCACTTTCATTTTAATAACATACCTAGGCATTCAAAGAAATAAGTCCTATTAGTCACGCAATAAAAGAAGAACAATATCACCAACAATGATCCTCTCTCGGGGTGGATATGCTAGATATGTATTAATATCCAATGGCTTTATAATGCTTATTTTAACATTATCAGATCCATTTGCCTAACCGTGAAGTACTTGATTATCACCATTGGTGTTGTACGCTCTTCCACGAGCCACAACAATTGTCATTGCATTGATTGTAATGGCCAAATCATAGGGAGAAATCCATCCTATAATATAAATAATAATCAGCATGATATTAAAAAAAAAGGTCGATAACAAAATAAATTCCAAAGTAATATTACTTTTGGAATTTGGGGTAAATTTATTGACACCAAGAAAGAATTGTTCCCGCTATACGACGGAGGATAAGCAGGTTGCTCATAATAGGGTGAAAGACCATAATGCTCATAATATGATGGTGGAGGCTGAGATGACCTTTGGAACTGTTTCTCACTATTTCTGTAAGTGCTGGGAGCATTTTCTTCACCCAGGCATTCACCAACCTTTTCACCTCATCGATTGTTGCAGAGGATTGGCGTCCACGATATTGATGGAAATAACTGGTAATAGTGGCCCCAGATCCGATGCCTCTAACACGATCAGGATGCTTGGGACCCAGCATCATGCCTAATATGTCATTCATCCCATGTGGATGAATTTCTCCCTGCGACACCGACTCGTGAGTCCTAAGAAAAAAAAGATTATAATGTTAACACTTAGAAAAGTGATAAAGTTGTATTGGCATTAGTATCCTGATATGCCATTTTAAATTAAAGCGCTTACAATTTTTTACAATTTCTTCTGCTTCTTTATTGATATAAGAACCATCTTTTTTAAGCCTTGCAGATTTCCACAGTTCTTACTGAGAAATTGATATGACTATTGAATCACCCTCTGATGATTCTGAGCAATCTATTGTACAAAATAACATACAAGATATCGGTAATAATCTATATGTAAATATTAAAAAATAAGAAAAAAATTTATATGCTTCCCAGATTTTATTCCAGGCACCCATATCCTTTGCATGACATCAAATGCGCGTATTATATTCCTTTTGAAGTTTCGTTTTCTTTTGACTTTCAGCATATTTAAAAAAATTCATTAATAAGTTATCCAAACATAATTAGAAATTATTTTGAGTTAGAAATTATTTTCTGTTAACCTGGAACTATGTAGTTGCACGTGATGCTAAAAAGTCATCCCAAACTTCATTCTCAGTAAAATTATATTTTGATGGTGGACTCTCAATTAGACCTTTGCTAATGTAACGCCTTGTCAAACTATTTTTGAAATCTTTCTATTTACTTGCGGCATCTTTCAAAATATTTTTCTTCTGGTGATCTTTTATTTCAAATATAGTCTGCAATAAGTAATAAAAATATTAGAAACGGAAGATATAAAATAGTAAATTTGGCCTATTAAAAATTAAAGTTATACATAAAACATTTTTACCAAATATCATCCCAAGGCTTATTCTTCAACTCCTTGGGAACCGAACGTTAATTAGAAATGTTAATAAGGACTTTCTCATGAGCGGCACATCCAATATACCTTTCTTATTTCTTTTATTCTTACCAAGAGGCATATTTGCATTGTTAAATTTCACTGCAATTCGTACACCCCGAGCTCTCAACGAGAGTAGCTCTCTCATATGAGTAGGTCGTCGAGTCCTCTTTTGAGATTTTCCACTACTCGATCCCAAAGAAACCATATGCCTGTTAAAAACAGAATTAAGCAAAAAAATTAGCAACTTTAAAAAATAAAAAAGTATTAAAAATGCAAGCTACTAACGGAAAAAATAAACAACTAATGAACATAAAAATTAAAATGAAATATGCAAGATATTGAAACAATTTAAGTTTAAATAGATCTACCTTTATGTTTGCTTCTTTTTACTAGTCTTCTCAATCAAAATTCCTTCAAAATGATCTTCTAGTATGTAGATATCTTTCTGAACATCACCTTCAATAATATCATCATACATGATTTTTAATCCAATAGAAAGGATGGGACCTCATCAATATTATCTCTAATATTGTTCTCATCATTACCTTCATTAGTATATTTTTGGCTTTATATAGAGAATAATGGACCACTTTTTATCGACAGAAACTATAATGTAAAAAACATGTTTTGCTTATGATGCCAATATGAATGTGTTCTCTTTATGACCCACTCTGCTACGATCAACTAGAATGAATTCTGACTCATCGACTTTCGCCATGGTTATTCTCCACCCTACATTGGAATATAGGAACACGAAATATTGTGTAGTCTAGCCCCCATATATCCTGGATCACCCTTAGTATAACATGCTTGCAAATACTGAATTTTTATCTTTGGTGCTGAAAATATGCATTGCTTGAGCCACTAAAGTCAAACTACTGTGTTGTATGGTGCACCTATCATCGTGTGCTTTTGTATTAAAATAGTGACCATTTATAGAATACTCATGGTAAGATGACACAGTCGTGTGAGATCCATGTGCTAGCCATCTTAAAGTATTAGAAATAGAATTTGATGAATTTGTTAATTAAATATTAGTTCAATTTTTGAACCAGTTAATGAATGATTTATTGTGTTCATCTGCTAACCACTTCTCCCTCTTTGATCTAACTGGATTAATGTGTCATATATAGTTTTTATGCTTTTTTATATAAGGTTATACTTCATCACTGTTATTCATGACATATCTATGTGCTTGACACAATATGTTTTGACTAATAGTAACCATGAATTTCCTAGTTTTGTTATTGTCATCTTTTCTCTAAATAAAGTGAGACTTAGGAAGTCCTATGGCTTCAATATTGATCAAGTATTCACTGCAAAATTCAATCACCTCTTCATATATGTAACATTCAACAATACATCCTTCAGGTCGATTACGATTCTTCACATATCCTTTTAATATTTTCATGTATTACTCAAATAGATACATCCACCTTATGAAGACCGGACTACATAGCTTAATCTCTCTAACCAAGTGAACAGTTAGATGCACTATAATATCAAAAAATAAAGATGGAAAATATATCTCAAGCTGACACAATGTAACCACAATATTTTTCTGTAGCTCATCCAGTTTTTCAGGGTCAATCACTCTGCTACATATTGTATTGAAGAAAAAGCATAGTTGGATAATGATATGGCAAACATGTTTTGAAAGTATAGAATGTATAGCTATAGGCAGCAACTGTTGCATCAATGCATGCCAATCATGAAATTTCAAGCTAACATGCTTTAATTCTTTCATTTATACAAGACTTTAAATATTTGATGAGTAACCACTTGGGACCTTAATCCCAGCAAGATACTGACAAAATTCTATCTTCTCTATTCTAACCAAAGTATAACTGCTAGCGGTAAATACGTATTTTTCCCTTCTTCTCAGGTGCCAACTGCTCAGGTATACTTATTTCAACCAAATCAAGTCAACTTTTGACTCCATTCTTAGTATTATTGGGTATATTGAGTAATGTTCTAATAATACAATCACACAAATTTTTTTCAATATGCATAACATCGAGGCAGTGTCTCACAAACAAACTCTTCCAATAAGGGAGGTTAAAAAATATTGATCGCTTCTTTCATACATTCTTTTTAATTATATTTTGCTTCACTTTTTCATAACTTGACATAAGATATTTCACCCTTTCATATATTTGTTTCTTTGTTCAAAGATTTTGGAGCTCTTTCTTCTTCGTAGACCCATTAAATGCTTTCCGCAGCCTCCGATAACGGTGTGACACGAGCAAGAACCTCTCGGCACCAAGATATACTGTCTTTCTCCCATTCCTTAGTTCAACAGAAAATGTGTCTTCTCCACATATAGGACATGCTGTGTCATTTTACCCTATACCTCGATAAGTTACTGTATGCTGAAAAATCATTGATTGTACAAAGTAATATAGCTCAAAGTATGAAAAGTTCTTGACGATATGCATCAAATACTTCTACCCTTTCCTCCCACATTATCTTTTAGTTTTCAATAATAGGTGCTAAATAAATAACTATATCATTTTTTGGCTGCCTGGACCCCGATATCAGTAATGACATCATAAGAATCTTGAGCTTCATGCACAACTATGGAGAAAGATTATAAATTGTCAACACAACTAGCCATGTACTATGTGAGTTGCTTATATTACTGTGTGGATTCATTCCATCAGTCGAAAGACTTAACCAGAGATTCCTTACATCACTCTCAAATTCAAAAAACTTCCCATTAATTATATTCCATTGCGGAGAATCAGCCAGATGCCGCAACATACTATCAATAATCCTCCAATCTGAATGCCACATCAAACTCTTCGCATGTTCTACATTCTTAAATATGCATTTAAATCTAGGAATTATCAAAAAAATATCATAATACCTTAGATGGAGATTTGTCATTTATTTTGCACCATGACCTTTCACACACCAGACATTTCTCTAAATGTTCATATTTCTATGGGTACAAAATATAATCATTAGGCTAAACATGTATCTTTTCATAATCCATACTCATAAAGCTGTTGGCCCAATGGCCTTCCACTCTAGTTTTGATGATGATCAACACTCATGTAGTTATGTTTACTAATATTCTTGTGTTTCTAAGTTTCAGATCATTAACAGGATATTAGTTGGTGATTAGCTTCAACAAGGAGTTTAGAAGCTATTCATGATGATTCCGGTGCCAAAGCTTAAAGATCATACCTTTGCACTTGGAGAATCACGGAGTTTTGGAGCAAGTCTACTTGAAGATGAAGATCGTCAAGAAGACTTAGGTATCCTAGTTTAGATAGAGTTTTAGATCCATTTGTAAAGCTTAGTTTAGTTGATATGCTCAAGTGAACACAAAACACACACGTTTTATGATTTGATATTTGGTTTTTATGAATAGTTGATCAAAACAAGTTTACATATGTTATATGTATAGTAGATGTTTTCTATTTATACATACATGCTTTAACTTGGTAAACAAACTTATTTTGACTATCCTATTCATGTTTTGGAAAATTCTAGTTTAATAAAATACAAGTTTTGTTTTTGATAAAATTGGCAAGACACAAAAAAATGAATTGATATGATTGATATATGTCTTGAAATTTTTATCACAAGTTTGGTTATCAAAGTAAAATGATAAAACAAGTTTTAGAAAAACATATTTTTAGAAAACAGTTTTTATTGTGATTAAAACTATTTTTTAGATTTACTGTGAATTTATGGGATTTTTATTGAGTGAAAAGACCTATTTTCAAATCCCGTATCTGTGCAGAACTGAGGACTGGCTGACAGGCCAAGTCGGTCGACCGGACCGGTCGACCGCACCATAGGCCGGTCGACCGGGACGGTCGACCGACGTGCACAAGTCTGTGCACGTTTTGGTGTCTTTGGGACGGTCGACCGGGCCGGTCGACCGAGATGAGAGTTCTGCTCTCAGGATGTTTCGGTCGACCGGGCCGGTCGACCGCTATTGCCCAACGGTCACATTTTGACCGTTGGCGGTCGACCGGACCGGTCGACCGGCAGTCTGTCAGACTGCCAACTCAGCCTAACGACTAGTTTTGTATAGGGGCTATATAAACCCATCTCTTTGGGATTTTAGCCAAGTTTTAAAAGAGAAAAATTTTCAGTTTTCTGAGGTGTTTAAAAGAGTTTTCAAAAGAGTTTTAAGTGCAAAAACTTCTCATCTTTATTTGTTTTGGTTTTTTGAAAAATCAAAGAAAAATAGGTTTTTGGGATTTTTGCTTAGATCTTCAATTCTATCATATTGCAAGTATTTTCCCAAAGATTTTTCTTTGTTGCTTGTTTCCAAAAACACTTGTTTCCACACTTGAGCTATATCTTCTATCCTAAACTATTAGGATTTTTGTTTTGTGGAAAAAGAGAGAAAAAGAAAGAGAAGTGTTTGAGGTTGTTTGTTGTAAACCTCATTGTTGTAAACCCTCCTTCATTTGTTGTATCCCTCTTCGGTAGAGGTGATCGGAGTGGTATTGGTTGTGAGTCTCTTTGGTAGAGATAGAGTTTGGTTGTGAGCCTCTTCGGTAGAGGTGTGTGGATTGGTTGTTGTATTGGCTACGGGCCTAACCCCTCGGTTGTGAGGAGGTAGTTGTTTGAGAGAGGAGTTTGGTACTCCTAGAGTTGTAAGAAATCCTCTTCGGTAGAGGTTCCCTCGGTGGGAGTTGAGATAGTGGAAATCCTACACGGTGGTGTAGGCGGGGATGTAGAGCAAGGTGCTCGAACCTCGAAACAAATCTTGGTGTTTGCGTATTGATCCATTGTCTCTCTAACTCTCTCTCTTATTTGTGCAAAGCATCATATTCATATCATATCATATTTGCTTGTGTTGTGCATATTTCATATTGCCTTGCATTTATTCATATTGCTATTCACTCTTATATGCTTGGCTTGATTGTGTGTATTTCATATTGCTTGGATTGCTTGTGTGTGTGCCTAACTTATACTCATCCAACAAGAGCTTCACATAGCACCTCAACCCATTTCAAGGGGAATCAAGGGAGTTAGTCCAGATCCTCGCAAGGGGAATTCGGCTACACTTGTTGTATTGTATTAGTTTGTGCATAATTTGCATTAGCTTCCGCATATAGCGCACTTAGTTTGCATTTAAGTTTTTAGATTAGCACTTACACCTATTCACCCCCCCTCTAGGTGTTTTTCAATTGGTATCGGAGCTAGTGCTCCTGATACTTAGGCTTAACATCCTAGGAGTGAGATCCATTTGCTTGCTAATCTCATTTGCATTTGTTTGTTTGCACATTCATATATAGTTTACCATGGACTTCATGACCCCTCCTACCTTTGACCCTTCCAACATTGATGTTTGGAAGTATAGGATGTCCATGTACCTAAAAACCCTAGGTTTGCATGTCTTTCTTGCCGCCACCAAGAGATGTTATCTTGGTGATTGCAATCATATAGGGGCCAATGCACAAGCCCTAGAGGCCATTAGAAGCACTTTATCTAAAGATTATCTTTTATGTGTTTCTAACTTTGATTCCGCTTTTGTAGTGTGGAACAAATTGACAACCACCAACACCTCCAAGCTTCAATTGCCAATCCAAGAAGAGGAATCTAGCGGAGAATCCGAGCCACAACAATGCTGTATGGTCCAAGGGAATGACTCCCTTGAGGTACATTCGGAATCTCAACTAGATAGTAATGATTGTGCTAGTTCTTCAAATGATTATGTCGATCCCCATGCCTTGAATGAAGAACTTTCCATTGTTTGTGAAAAATTGATAGAAAAATATAATTTGTTGAAAAAGAAGAGTCTAGGAATTGAACAAGAAAATAAAAATTTGCATGCTAGACTTGATTGTGTTTTGCAAGAGAAAGTTGAGGTCTATAATGAAAGGGATTCATTAAGATCTCAATTAGAACTTGCACTTAAAGAAAATGAGTTTTTGAAAAATAAAAATGATTGCCATGCTCTTTTGAAGAAAAATGATAACTTGTCTTCAAAAGTAGATTTTGTTTTAAAAGAGAATATTAATTTGAAAAACAAAATCATTTCTATTTCCAATGATTTAAATGTTTGCTTAGAGAAAAATATTGTTTTGCAAAATAAGATGGATGCACATGTTTGCCATGCTAGTGTAGCCTCTTCATCTAGTCTACCTAATGCATGTACCTCTTCTTCTAAGATTAATGATGATATTTGCATGTTAAAGAAGAAGGTAGATTGTTTGGGCTCCACTATGAGCCAATGTGCCATGAACCACACTCGCTTGGAATCCTTGGTTCGAAAGAAACAAGTTCTAACTTTTATGCATGCACACCCATCACGGCATACACATGCTTCACACGGACACCATCACACGTATGCTCATGTGTACACATGTACACATTGCGGCCGAAAAGGCCATCTTGCTAAATTTTGCTATGATCGTTTACATGTTGAAAATTTAGCAAAGAAGTTTGTTTGGGTTAGAGAAGGTACTAACCCCCATGGACCCAACAAAAGAGTATGGGTACCAAAGACCACCCCTAAAGTTTTTGATGTAGGTGTGGGCTCTCACATGACGTGAGAGTGATAGCACCTTGGAGTGGATGCGTTCCGGACTTCATGGAAATCAAATTGGATGCATCACTTTCAAGGGAAGAGATGGTGGAGAGGACCACCAAGTTTTGGAGACAAGGAGGTTGCCTTCTAGGTTTTGGTAACAATTCCTAACTCCTTATTATTTGTTTACACGCTTTATATTTCATCTTTGATTATAGCATGTTTGTGATGTCTATGGATTAGTATGTTCATTCCATGTTTATTAGATCCTTGACATACATATATAGTATTTGAGACACACATGCTTATTTGAATCATACTTAGTGTTCTCACTTTAGTTTAAGCTATAATGTACATCATGAATCTAATACATGTGAATTTACATAATAATCATGTTTTAGTTTATCATGATAATTTTTATATGTGTTTTTGATGCTTCATATTTTGAATATATGTTTAAGTGTTAGTTTTCATTAAGACTAGTTATATACTTGTACATAGAGTGGGCTACAAATAAATCTATATATAGTTGAAATTGAATGCTAATTTGAACCCATTAGATGTGCTAGTATAGTCTAGTTTTGATGATTCATACATATTAAACTTGTATTCTCATTTTTGAATTTACTTTATGATTGTGTATTTCACTTCATGTATATGTTTGTATTTGCCAAACTTTAAGATATACATGTATACCCCTTGAGTCATTTGCCCTTCATGCAAATCTATATTTGGACTCAATTGTGTTTAGGGATATGTATGTATACTTCATGTTTGACAATTCATACATATACCTTGAAATGAAATTTGTGTGATGAAAATTTAGTTTTTTTTTTTCTCATGTTTCATGTATTTATGTTTAACTTCATGTATATATCTACCTAGTTCAAACTAATCTTATACATATACATCTTTTGAGCCACGTGCCTTAATGCATATATCTAGTGGACTCGTTGAGTTTTGGATATGTATGTATATTTTAGCTTGTATTAGACATACATATGCCTTGAAGATTAAATAAGTAGTTTTATATGATTTTTCATGTTTTTGATGGAATTATGTTTTAAGGAATAATTAAGCTTAATGAAATATTTTTCATGATTATGATCTTCACATATTATTTGTACACTCATATCTATTGCTCATGTTTCGTTTCTCATGAGTTATGCTTTATTGGTTAGAGTGATGATTATCATGTGAATTTCATTTGTGTTTTATTCCTTACTTGAAGGATTTCGTACTAGTTAACAAGTTTTCCATTTAACTAGTTGCGATGTTCTTCAATTTGGTAGTGATTTTCAGACTAAGCTATATTTTCAAATCTATTTTTGAAAACCCCTACCATCCCAAGGGCGGTAGGATGGGAGATCATGTTCATGTATGCCCTAAATTGAAAATCTTTAAAACTTGAATTATGATTGGGTGGTAGATAATATGATATATACACTTGAACTTATTGTTATGTCAATTGGTATCATTGAACTCTTTCAATTGGTATCATTTTGATCTTCTTGTATACTCATATATGTTTTGTATGTATGTATGCTTTAAATTTCAAGTATATCAATTTCTATTGGTATCTATCTTTCATACATATATATGTTTGTGTTTATGCTAGTGCTTGAGTTTCAATTTTGTTTAAATTGATTACTTTTAAATTGTTATCAAGACTATGCATGTCTTTAGTTTGTTTTTCATAAAGGGGGAGAAAATTTGATTTTGTATTTCAATTGGTATTTGTACTCCCACTCTTTATGATTAAAAGTTGTTATTTTAAACATATGATATCAACATCAAATTTGTTTATATATTTTCAAAATGAAATATATTCTTACAATTGGTATCAAAATTTGTGTTTAAACATTCAAAATTTGTTATGTTGTTTTATAATTGGTAATTTGTTATGTTTAATTACAATTGGTATTTTCAAAATTTTGTTTAAAGAAAATATTCAAAGTTTTGATTTGTATTTCCTATATGCAAGGAGAGCTTAACATCTCTCTTACATATAGATTCATGTTGAGTATATTATAAATTGAGGAGCTTGACAACTCTTCTTTATATGATATACGTGTGTAGGGGGAGCTTCACATCTCCTCTTATGCATTACATAATATGTGTTATGTGAATTGGGGCTTGTCATCCCTTCTTCATGTAATGCATATGTGTAGGGAAGCTAACTTAGCGTCTTCCTCTTCATGAATGTATATAGCATATAGCATATATTGATTCTTATTTATTGGTATCAAGATGCTTCATTGACATACTTTTTAATTGATATCATATTTGTAGTCACCCCTTATTGATTTTTTTTTGTTATAGACAAAAAGGGGGAGAACATTGTTTGCATTGTTTTGATTGACAAAAAGGGGGAGAAAGATTTTTACCCCTCATTTTATCTATGGTTTTGATTGTTTACCCCTTTCTTGATGATTGACAAAAAGGGGGAGAAGAATTTGAGTTTGTTTTTATATATGCATAATTGTGTTTTTGCATATACTTAGTTCATGCATAGACATAAATAATAAAAGATATGATGCATGCTTTTGTTTAGTATCATGAGCTTTCATTGCATATTTATTATTTTTTTTGTGATGCATGAGTTAAGGGGGAGATTCTTTGAAGCTTAACTTTAATCCATGCATATATAACTCCATGAGTTTTGTCATCATCAAAAAGGGGGAGATTGTTGGCCCAATGGCCTTCCACTCTAGTTTTGATGATGATCAACACTCATGTAGTTATGTTTACTAATATTCTTGTGTTTCTAAGTTTCAGATCATTAACAGGATATTAGTTGGTGATTAGCTTCAACAAGGAGTTTAGAAGCTATTCATGATGATTCCGGTGCCAAAGCTTAAAGATCATACCTTTGC
Organism: Agave tequilana; assembly: GCA_038442645.1. NCBI lineage: Eukaryota > Viridiplantae > Streptophyta > Magnoliopsida > Asparagales > Asparagaceae > Agave > Agave tequilana. The sequence continues at coordinate 24,401 of JAVJIF010013628.1, forward strand.
ACTTGGAGAATCACGGAGTTTTGGAGCAAGTCTACTTGAAGATGAAGATCGTCAAGAAGACTTAGGTATCCTAGTTTAGATAGAGTTTTAGATCCATTTGTAAAGCTTAGTTTAGTTGATATGCTCAAGTGAACACAAAACACACACGTTTTATGATTTGATATTTGGTTTTTATGAATAGTTGATCAAAACAAGTTTACATATGTTATATGTATAGTAGATGTTTTCTATTTATACATACATGCTTTAACTTGGTAAACAAACTTATTTTGACTATCCTATTCATGTTTTGGAAAATTCTAGTTTGATAAAATACAAGTTTTGTTTTTGATAAAATTGGCAAGACACAAAAAAATGAATTGATATGATTGATATATGTCTTGAAATTTTTATCACAAGTTTGGTTATCAAAGTAAAATGATAAAACAAGTTTTAGAAAAACATATTTTTAGAAAAACAGTTTTTATTGTGATTAAAACTATTTTTTAGATTTACTGTGAATTTATGGGATTTTTATTGAGTGAAAAGACCTATTTTCAAATCCCGTATCTGTGCAGAACTGAGGACTGGCTGACAGGCCAAGTCGGTCGACCGGACCGGTCGACCGCACCATAGGCCGGTCGACCGGGACGGTCGACCGACGTGCACAAGTCTGTGCACGTTTTGGTGTCTCTGGGACGGTCGACCGGGCCGGTCGACCGAGATGAGAGTTCTGCTCTCAGGATGTTTCGGTCGACCGGGCCGGTCGACCGCTATTGCCCAACGGTCACATTTTTGACCGTTGGCGGTCGACCGGACCGGTCGACCGGCAGTCTGTCAGACTGCCAACTCAGCCTAACGGCTAGTTTTGTATAGGGGCTATATAAACCCCATCTCTTTGGGGATTTTAGCCAAGTTTTAAAAGAGAAAAATTTCCAGTTTTCTGAGGTGTTTAAAAGAGTTTTCAAAAGAGTTTTAAGTGCAAAAACTTCTCATCTTTATTTGTTTTGGTTTTTGGAAAATCAAAGAAAAATAGGTTTTTGGGATTTTTGCTTAGATCTTCAATTCTATCATATTGCAAGTATTTTCCTAAAGATTTTTCTTTGTTGCTTGTTTCCAAAAACACTTGTTTCCACACTTGAGCTATATCTTCTATCCTAAACTATTAGGATTTTTGTTTTGTGGAAAAAGAGAGAAAAAGAAAGAGAAGTGTTTGAGGTTGTTTGTTGTAAACCTCATTGTTGTAAACCCTCCTTCATTTGTTGTATCCCTCTTCGGTAGAGGTGATCGGAGTGGTATTGGTTGTGAGTCTCTTTGGTAGAGATAGAGTTTGGTTGTGAGCCTCTTCGGTAGAGATGTGTGGATTGGTTGTTGTATTGGCTACGGGCCTAACCCCTCGGTTGTGAGGAGGTAGTTGTTTGAGAGAGGAGTTTGGTACTCCTAGAGTTGTAAGAAATCCTCTTCGGTAGAGGTTCCCTCGGTGGGAGTTGAGATAGTGGAAATCCTACACGGTGGTGTAGGCGGGGATGTAGAGCAAGGTGCTCGAACCTCGAAACAAATCTTGGTGTTTGCGTATTGATCCATTGTCTCTCTAACTCTCTCTCTTATTTGTGCAAAGCATCATATTCATATCATATCATATTTGCTTGTGTTGTGCATATTTCATATTGCCTTGCATTTATTCATATTGCTATTCACTCTTATATGCTTGGCTTGATTGTGTGTATTTCATATTGCTTGGATTGCTTGTGTGTGTGCCTAACTTATACTCATCCAATAAGAGCTTCACATAGCACCTCAACCCATTTCAAGGGGAATCAAGGGGAGTTAGTCCAGAGCCTCGCAAGGGGAATTCGGCTACACTTGTTGTATTGTATTAGTTTGTGCATAATTTGCATTAGCTTCCGCATATAGCGCACTTAGTTTGCATTTAAGTTTTTAGATTAGCACTTACACCTATTCACCCCCCCTCTAGGTGTTTTTCAAAAGCGTATGATTTTCTTGGCCTCTTCTGTACGATGCGGGAGTTCATTTTCCTTAGGAAGCATATCTTTTAAGAGTTTGAGTAATGATGTAAAACTCTTATCGCTGCACCCATTTCCCCTTTCAAATTGCATAATCTCAACACTGCAGATAACTTAGTGAATTTAGAACCAACATATAAATATTTCCCTGCATCATTCTTCAAGCTCTCGAATAAGTATGGATGATCTACAAAGTATTCATCTGCGTCACGCATCATGTTTTCTAATTTATCACCCTCATCACATTCGACTTCTTCCCTTTCATCATATCTTCCATCACTTAAATTAATAGGTCTATCTTCTCTTGCACTCTTACCGTGCCAAATTTATCTTGTATAACTTGTATCAAACCCATTAATAAATAAATTGTCTTTTAATACTTCAACTATAATTTTATCAAGACAATCACATTTTATGCACGAACAATTAATACGGTTAGAAATGTCTGCATACTCAATAACAAAGTTGATAAACTCTTCTGCACCTTTCTCATATTCGGTACTTAACCGATCAGCACAAATTCATTTTCGATCCATCTTTACTATGTCTAGACATAAAAAATAAGAAATTAATTTTTGATAAAACATGACATAAAAAGTTCAACCAAAATTAATTTCTGATCCACAAGGCACACATTACAAACACAAACATGCATCATACTCGATAGGATGTACAAATTTGTTATAATCTTCCTGCTAATTAGATTGAACTATTTCAGCTCCAGATATCATTTTTCTAATATTTTATATTTTTCAAGATTTTTTTGAAATTTTTCTGGATTATTTAGTAAATTTCTAAATTCGGTGTCGACCAATACCGATAATCGACTCCATGATTTTTAATTTACAAATGGGATTGAAGTTTGGTATCTACATTTAAATTATTTTTCATGATAATATTTTCTATAGTATTATATTTCTAGAATTTTTTTTGAATTAATCGAAAATCCAGCCAAACTGGTGTCGACCTACTCGCTGATACATTTAACGATTTTTAATTTGCAAACCAACCTAAATTTTTTGGATTCAATTTCATATTCCCTTTCTTTGCGCAACAACGATAATTATTTTCTATGTTTTCTCAGAAAATGAAAAGATAATTATTTTTTAAATCTATACAACTTATAAAAGCGCTAACAACATTTCTGTCAAGCACAATTTTAAAACGTTAAATTAGATTATCATAATTCAAATCATAATAAAAGTTATTTATTGAGCCATGACTTTTAAATTTATCATTTCACAAAATATATGAAAATAGGAAGAGTGATACCTTGAGGTTCACCGTAGGGGGGAAAGGGGGCTCATCACAGCTCGTGCGCGGAAAGGAGGGGGTCGGATTTTTAGGGCAGAGAGAGATCGGAGCGGGGAAGGTGGCGAAGAAGCAGCAAAGGGGGCTTCGGAGAGGAAACCCAGGGGTAGGGATTTCTTGGGGGGAGAGAGATTGAGGCGGGGAGAGGCTCCGGATATCGGCGGAGAGGTCTCTGGAGAGGAGGCCGAGGAAAAGGATGATTTCTTGGGGGAGAGGAGATTGGGAAGGTGGAGTCTGGAGAGGTGGCTAAAGGGGGTCCGAAGAGGTGGCCGAGAGGGGGAATTTGAGAGGGCTAGATCGAGAGAGAGCGACCGAGTTGGGGGAAGGATTTAGGATTTAGGTTTTTTTTAATGATTTAACGGCAGTTTACATTGAAACCGACATTAAAACATTAGTTTTAACACCAGTTTCATAGAAACTGGCGTTAAAACCCTAGTTTTAATGCTGGTTTCATAAAAACTGGCATTAAAAAATTGGCGTTAAAACTAAGGATTAAATGCCGGTTTAGCGCCAGTTTTTATGAAACTGACTTTAAATCATTTTTTATGTCAATTTATTTTAAAAAAAGACGTAAATTTAGGTGCCTTTTAAACATTATATTGTTGTAGTGTGATGAAGAATAAAATTTAATGTAAATTTCAAGACGACATTGGGGGCCTTTATTTGTTGTGGTGGAGAAATTGGAAAATAAACAACACAACCAAATATCTTTAAATGAGAAATATTAGGTTGTAGACCAAAAATAAGTAGCAATGAATATTGATGAATATTGATGAAATGTAGATGGCCTAATGCGAACTTGGCCATTTGCATGTAATATAATATGTCCCCAAGCAGAAGTAGGTAACTGTAATCTTAAAAGTAAATGTCAAGCAATCATTTGAAGCTTTTAATAAAAGACTCTACTAATCCCTTTTGAGTATGTGTGTGCAACTGGATATTCAACATCAATACCGATGGACATGTAATAGTCATCAAAAGCTTGAGATGTAAACTCATCGGCATTGCCGAAAAGACTAGTCTCAATTGGATGGTCAGGAAATTGTGCTCTCAATTTTATTATTTAAGCAAGAAGTTTTGCAAAAATGACAGAATGAGTAGAAAGTAGGCAAACAGTGACCACCTTGATGATGCATCAATTAAAATCATAGACTAATGAAATGGCGCACATGGTGGATGAATAGGTCTACATATATTCCCTTGAATTTGTTGTAAAATGTTGGAGATTGACAAACAACTTTTAATGGAAATGGTCTAACTATTAACTTCCCTTGTGAGCAAGCTATACAAAGACAGTCATTAAATAAAAGAATATTCTAGTTCTTTAATGAATGACCAAGTGAATTTCAATTATTTGACGCATCATTTTTGACCTCGGATGACCAAACCGGTCATGCCAAAGCATAAAAAGCTTTGGATCATTGAACTTATAGTTAATCGCAATATTTGATTTTGTTGCTCTTATTGTTGAAAGTATAGTCCAAATAAGAAAGCTGAGAGTTTTTCTACAACATGCTTCTTATATGAGATAATAAAATTAATACAAAGATATTTTATCACCCTCACATTCATAGTTTTAATATGATGCCCATTAAGACGTATATCCTTAAAACTGAGCAGATTTCTTCTAAATCTGCTAGAATACAATGCATCTTTAAAATAAATATTTGTTCCTCCAGATTATGTTATATTTTCTCTTCTATAGCCTTCAATTAAGTTTGCACTACCTAAAATTGTGTTAACATTGACATTAACTAATTATAGGTTCAAGAGATTGATGATTTTTAGTATCAAGAGAATGCTTTTGAGCCAGTTGGATGACAATGATGCTTTTTCATCAAAACTCATTGTTTTGTTCAGCAACCAGCAAGTATGAAATCATCTGAGAATATTTCATAAATCCCCTTTCATGGTATTGCTGCTACAGGAGCGTATAGTATGCATGATAAGTGGTAAATATTTTGACTTTAGAATCAATTCTCATATGATCAAAATAGAAATCAAATAGAAGAATATATGTGCAATAATATGCTTGAAACTATAAGTCTGGGTCCTATTAATTTAGGGCTTAAGGCTATAAAATTTTGTCTCAATTTAGAACTTCAGGTTCTATAATCGTTAAAACTTCAGGTTTAAATTTTTAAGTTGTGAACTTCAGGTTTATATATGAATAAAAAAAAATTAAACTTTCATGAAAAACAATGTTAGACATATATTGAAAACGAATGATATTTAAAGCCATGATATAGAACTTACTAAAAAATGACGCAATCAATGACTTGAAAGAAGCTAAAAAAATGGTAAACACATCAAAAGACCATAGGTTCACAATCAAGAGAAAGATCCAAGAAAGACTTTTCGGAGCAATGAAGCACTCACATTGTATAGAATAATTATTGTGAAACCATATAAAATTTCTGAAAAGTTGATTTTCCACATATGAAGCAGGACTAACCTCAATGTTTTCCATTGAAAATTGATCGGGAAAACTTACAAAATATTGAGGAGTAAAATTACAAGTAACTCTTGAAAAAAAATTTACAGGTAGATCTCCTCTGAGATTCTGGGAAAGTATGTCGGTAGGAATCTGATCAGCGCGCGATTACTTTATCCCTTTGATGATGCAATCGTTCATATGCGGAAGCCTTCTTAAGTGGATTTCTTTCTTGCTTTGTTCCGAAAATCTTCGGAGAAAGCTTTTTGAGACCCTGAAGGAAAGAGAGCTAAGTCTCTGGGGTGCTTTGGAAGCAAGGAAGTAAGAGGGCACTTTTGTTTTAGATCTTCTCAAAATCTCCCAATTCTCCAGCCAATGTCCTCTCTTTCTCCGTCCCTTTTCTCGCCGTGCAAAGGGCTATGTATAGCCAAAATGGGGGTGTAACTGCCCCCTTGAATTCAGTGAGACTGAATCAGTCTATTTGCTTCATGCAAGGCTAGAAATAGCCTTGCCACGAGACTAACTATGAGCTTTCGACGAAGCTAGAAAGTTCGTGCGAACTATTAATAGCCATTGTGGCTTAATTGTCTCCACTTAATGTGGGATGAAGTGGGAGGGTGTAACCACCCACTTAAAGTGGCATTAACCCCACTAAAATATCAGGATTCACCCATTAATCCCTCGGGGGATTTTGAAACGGTCAATTGATGACCTGGTAAAGCTCACCGCAGAGCTAAGTGAGAGCTTCAGGCGAAGCTTATTTCAGGTGAAGTTATATCCAGAGCTTTAAGCGAAGCTAGAACTTAGCTCGGAGTAGAGCTTGGTGATGTTTTTGGTGAAGTTAGGAGTTAGCTCAGAGTAGAGCTGGACCACTCCATCTCCAGTGACGTTGGAGATAAAGCTTCTGGCGAAGCTTAAGGTTAGCCTTTAGCGGGGCTAATGGGAGCTTCGCGTGAAGCTAGTGGCTTCGGCCTTTTAGCGAACTTGGATCTCTACGAGGCTAGGTATTTTATCAGACCTGATTTCACAGGCCTGCATTAGCCTCTTTATAGGCAACCTTGGCTTACTATCTTTTTCACTGTAGAGTCCAAGTCGTTGCTTTATCCCTCAGAGATGGGCAAAAACTGGTTGTCAGCTTGTCTGCAACTTGTCTTTTGTAACTGTCAACATGTTAGACAATATTCAGACTGGTTAAAGAGAAGTTTAAGATTTTGTCCTTTTTGAGTGTCAACAAAATCCCCTTCAAAGTTTTCATGAATCTAGAATAAATTTGTACAGATTCTGAAACACTTTGAATTTGAAGCCTGATATCTGTATCGCTTTGGTCAGGAAAAACCCATTGGGTGCATGTTTACACTGAACTAGGTGATCAGATTGGTTTTACCCTAGGATTTCTCATGAAGAATAAGCCCTTAACGCAGCTAAGAACGAGCTCTCAGCGGAGCTGGGGGTTGAGCTCTTCAGTGGAGCTATAATATAAGCTCTTAGCGGGGCTGGCCAAGCTTCATGCGAAGCTAATGATGAGCTCATAGCGGAGCTACATGCGAAGTTTAAGTTCGCATCTGAGTGAAGCTAAATAGGTTCTCTATCAAGGTTCTCGAAAGGTTGTCGAACATAGAACCGTCATTTAAAATTTAATTTGAAATAATAGCATGCACTCTTTTTTAAGAGGTGAAGCTAGAGGCGCATGCAGAGCCTATAAAAGTCATACTTGGCTGATTTTTAGAGAAGCTAACTTCTCTTTCAATTCAAAATTTCAAGCCTTCTCAGAGAAAACATTTCTTTTCGTCTTCTTCGTTCAGATCTCCCTATGTCTCTTCAAAACCTCTGATGGCACCAAAACAACATCTCGGTAAAGAGGCTGTAACCTCTACAGTGGCAGCACCGCCTCCTCCGATAGTCGAAAGACCTATCACGGGTAGGGATTTCACCCTTTAGAGATTTTTCATCTCTTTCTAAAGCTAATTTTTGGTTATTACATGGTGAATCCGCCGTGATTCACCATGACTTAGTGATCTCAAGGACTTTATCTCCCTTAATTTTAATTTTATCAAATTTTAGGGGATTTAATTTTCCTTTAATTTTGTGAATCAAAATTACGAACCGAACGATTTTTTCCTCAAGCTTTGATGTGAAGCTAGCCCTTAGGGTTGTTTGTATTTTGTCAAATGACAGAATGTGAAGCTGAGTGTCTGACGTGAAGCTCTGATTGGAGGACTTATGTCCTTTGAATCACTTTAGGCACAAGTGCCTTTCAGTGAAGCTAGCCCTTGGGGCTATTTTTGCATTCTGTTATGTGACAAAATGCGAAGCTAAGCTTCACAGTGAAGCTATTAGAGGGGTTTTCTCCTCTTAGGCGTAATTGCCTCTTAAGTTTTTATGCGAAGCTAATATTTCATGACTTGCTGCACTCTGCGTTTGTGAAAAGTGCGAAGATAAGCTTCGGGGTGAAGCTAATGCTAGACTAGCTTCGTTTTAACGAGTGAAGCTATGCCTTAGTGATTCGTTACTTTCTACACTCTGCCTTTGTGCGGAGTGCAAAGTTAAGCTTCGGGGCGAAGCTAATGCTATGCTAGCTTCGCTTGGAAAGCGAAGCTATGCCTTAGCAATTTCGGATTCCCATTTTTTCATGGGCTAACATATTTTCTTCTTTTTTGCTTCTGCAGCGCACAATACTCCTGGACCTTTGAACAGCCTTTTTGGGTCGGGCAGGAGATTGGATGGAAATATCAGTCTACAACTCTAGGGGCAGGCTTCCTTGTTCAGTGAAAGGAGCACTCCTGACTACGACGCTCTGATTTATACTAGAGACCAGCGCACCATGAGAAGAATATTGACTACTATGCCTCTAGAAGACCAAATAATTTACCGAAAGCCTAGCTTTATGTTTGGAGATGTGGCGCCCGACACGGAGCAGCAGCTGTTGGCTAGGGAAGGGAAATGAATTTTTACTCTGGTTGGTGAGAAGTATTACTCCCGTCTAGCAAGCGCCACTTCCCGTTGTCCTTCTTCCAATGCATAATGAGGCCTTGGAAGATCAATTGGCAGGTGACTTAGACTACTGATTCAGTCCATGTGAGAATTCTGATAGCCTCTTCTCACGGTTATGCTAGGTAGGTCTCCCTTGATGCATACTAGGTTTACATCCCAAAAATGTTCTACAAGACATCCCGTGGGGGAGAACCCAGCCATGGTGCAAACTTTTAGCAATCAATTTTTTAAAATCAACGGCAATTATCTGGTGACAGACTTCAGGGCTCCGAGATGGATTCATCCTCTGAAGGCCTGGTCAAAAAATTTGACTTTGTATGTCTTGGATCATTTTGAGGAGGACCTGGAGAGACTTGGACTCCGTGAAGCTGTTAGAGCCGCCTGTTATGGCATTCAAATGAGCGTAGCAAATTTTTACGCCATCTTTAAATTATACTGCCCAGCCACAGGGATTTTTTTCACTCCTGTAGGCGAACTGGGCATGGCGTTGCACGACATGTGGGAGGTCTCTGCCTTACTAATGGGATCTCTTCTTTATGAGGAATACTTTTTCTATGAAGCAGAGTTGGCGCTACTGGAGAAGCAGGAGCCTGCCCTATTTGAGACGTGCCGAGAGTTAATGTGCCACTTCTACATCTGCTTGGATGTGCATGGTGGTTACAAAGGAAGCTCGAACAGCTTGAAGAGTTCGGCGGGCTATTTATTTCCCAGCCTGGAGAATGCTCTTCCGAATGATGAGGGAGCATGACCATGGAGACGTTGTTTTGGAAGGAGACGATGTCATCTATGAAAAGGGCGATATTTTCAAGAGTTTCCATCATCAGGCCCGTCAACCAATATCCCGCAAGGCACTTTTGGCCGGTTTTCTGTCGGTTTGGTTGAAGAGGTGCGTAGTGTCGTCTCCTTCCAGTGATGCTATTCTCCTGACGGCTCTGCTGCCAGCCATTTGCTTGGTCCATGGTCGCTCTCTAGGGCTACTTCTAGCCATGGTTTACTATATAAAGCGAGGTCTTCGTGCATTAACGAAGGTCTTCTGTAGGCCACCCACCACGAAGAGGGGGAAAGGAACAGTTTTACCCCACGACAGACCAAACCCCAGGATTGGATTGCCATACACCTATTTGATGGCATAGTTTGCTTTACATTGTCCGGTGATCATCTAACCCAGGGAGGAGCCTCCAGAGGGTGTTCGGGTGGCGCTCCTTCATTGGTTCGAAGGGTCCTCGTGGGAACGGATTTATGTGGCTACGATTCATAAATTGTTGCGTTGCCATGATGTATACAATATCTTCTGATGTTTCCCTACATCCGAGATGCTGGTTATGGCAAGAAGTTCAAGGATGCCAGAGATGGTAGGATATCGTTGAACCGTGGAGTATTCGAGTGGCTAGTCAACATTAGGCCTTCGCACTTGGTATACTGGAGTGGAGAGTTCTGCTACTTGGAACCATATATCCCCTACCGTTTTTGCTCGCCAGTTCGGATACAACCTGCTCTACGTCAGCAATCGAACACCAACCTGGCCTTCATAGGGAGCCTAATTGATTGTGCTCGAGCTTGGCGATACTTCATTGCTGGTTGTGTCGAGGCACGGTTGTGCATGACATTGAAGACCCCAAACAACGGATGGCTTTGGGGTTCTGCCATCAATCAACTCCTTCAGCTTGAAGTGGATCTCCAAACGGATGAAGCAAAAGGCAACTTCAAAGGGGGAGGGCAAAAGAGTCTGAGTGTCAGATATCCTTGAGTTTATTACTGTTGCTAATAGTGAAGCTTCAAACACTAAAAGCCCTCACTTCGAGGATGTTGCAGATGCTGAGGTACCATGGGATGCTCTTGGTGGGGTGGGCATGACCCCCATGGAAGAAGTAGAGGTGGAAGAAGAAGAAGAGGATGACCCTGACATTCACTTCAAGCAGAAGCGAAAGGGCGAATCCGTAGGAAGAGAGCGGTAAAGAAACCTCATCGCCATGCTCCTATCATTACAGAGAGCGAATCGATTGCGGTCGCCCATCCTCCTATCCCGTTAGTTATAAAACTATTGACACAAAAGCAAGCAAAAGCTGCTCCAAGCTTGGGTAAAATTAGTTCGCATTTGCAAGATTTTTTTTATTTATATTCTCCCTTCTCGTGCAGCTAGTTTGTTAATTTGGAATACAGGAACTGAGGTCGCAGGGGAACAAGGAGATTATTATGATCCTCTATTCACCTACAGAGAGGGTGACGGAGCTAGCTACTTCGTCATCTCTGATGAATCTGAGGGCGGCGCGGCCGATGCTGGTCCCTCCGGTGCTGGCGAGTACAAGAAAAGACCAATGGCTTCAAGCTCCAGGGAACTGGCTGCGGAGCCTGTGGTGAGTAAAGGAGAACTAGACATTACTCCAGCTACTGAGGCCTTCGGGATTGATAAACTTCTTCCTGAGACCACTTCTGGTGATTTAATAAAAACTGGTGCTTCTCCTGCCATTACCAGGGTCTCTTCTATGGAGCCAATTTAAGTCAGCACCGCCATCGAGGGAACCCTTAAGGACAATGCCGAGGGGACAATTGGGGCGATGTCCATCATGACTTCAGCTCCCTTTGGTAATATTATAGTAATTTGTAAGCGACCTTTGCTCAATATTATTATACTTTTATCCTTGTCTTAACAAAATACTCTTGCAGGTATTCCGCCTCTGGATGCATCAGCTTCAAAGGAGCCAGCGAGCTTTTCTGGGGGGACTCAGAGAGGAGACAAGTACTTCAGCTGCTGTGAATGTTGCAGAGTTAGATGTCTTGTATCATGACCTACCTCCGTACCAACCGGAGTCTGCTGGTGATTTCACAGCAGCTGAGGAGACGAGGGCTGCTCTCATTTCCAACTGATCGCATTCCTATCTGAATCAATTGGCGAGATGATAGTGGTTTCCTTGATGCTGCCAGTTTCGGTGATAGCTAGTCTCAGGGTAACACCAGCCCTACATCTCTGATGTTGATTGTCGAGCCAGCTCTTTTCAGAGTAGTCACCAGTTCTACTTCTGTCATGGCTGGTGAACTTGTATCAATGAAGAATCCCCGTCAACTGCCAGCGATTCCTCGTCCTTCTCCAACCAGTGTTTCTGCCACTTCCTCCACTGTTATGACGGTGAAACCGGTGAAAATTTTGACTTCAGGGATTACTCGCTCACCGGGAGTAATTAAAGCTGAGAAGGAATTTGTGGCAGAGATGGTCGACAGCTCTACAAGAGCCTGAAATGGTCCATTGCCTTGATTTTGAAGGGCTCGATAACTTCAATTGTTGCTATAAAGGTGGTCCTCTCTCATATCATAATATCTAGAGTATCTGAGATTTCAGAAGGGGATGACCAAACTGTTGCATTGGAGCTTCTGGTGGAGAAGTTTGAGAAGGACATGGGTGCATGGCGTTACCTCAGCAGCTCGGATATGAATCCCTCAGTAGATGAAGAGCTTGAATGTCTCATGGCTCAGATGTGAAAAACTCACCTGGAGGCGCAGGAAGCAGCCAAGGCGGTATCTTCAGACTTGAAGCCCTTGGAAACAAGGAAGGTAGAGATTAGAGATGCTATTGATGCTTCCAATAGCACTCTCTTGATACTGAGGATAAGATTGAAAAGGCCAGAGAGATGATCAAAAGGGTCAATCATCTTCTATCCAAAGCTAAACCAGTGCATCTTAAGGAGATCGCTCGGTTGGAGCAGCTCAGAGCCCAAAATTATGAAGTCCTACAGTAAGAAAAGGCGCAAAGGGTAACTCTGGTGGAAATTGAGGCTCGTTTGTCCCAAACGATGAACTTCAATGAAGCTGAGTTGAGATCGCAGGCATTTATCAGAGTTGTTGAAGAAAACAGAGCAGGCTAGCCACCCTTGAAGAACGGATCAAGTCCTACGAAACACAATTGTAGCTTGTAATCCATGTATCCCTTTCTTTTGAATCAATTAAAAAAATAATTTTATTTAACTCTTCTATTGTGTTTCTGGTTGCTTTATCTTCTGAGTTTACAGTAATTTTAGGTTAATTATAGCTCTCAAACGAAATAAGATAATGGTATAATCTTCTACTTACACCATAAAAATATTAACTAATCTATTTAGAGGTCAAAAATGTGATAGAATTAGTTATTTGATAAATTATCCCCAATAAGTTTGAGCGATGACTCGATTCAAATCTTGTTGGGGATAAAAATGGGACAAAGCAAATTTGATGATCTTCCTGTTCAAAGGTAAATATTAGTATAACAGATCAAAGACCATCAGATTATGAGTTGGTTGTGACGAACTAGGCACCACAACCACGTGATAAAGTCTAGTTTGTCAATTTAGGGGTAACAAACTAGACGAAACTAGTTGAAGGTTACCAAACTTAGGATTCTTTTTTGTTGTTGTCATTCACATGTGACGAACTGGACATGACAACAAAAATACAAAATCCCTATTGAACTGGGGATGATGAAATTTAGCTATCTGTCGATTCAGAGGTGATAAACTGACATGATCAATTGAAAAACTGCTAATTTCAGAGTGCTTGCTGTACAGAGGTAATAAACTGGATATGACAACAAAGCTAAAAAAGGTGAATCTGATTTTAGGGACCCGTCTATTCTGAGGTTATTGGCTAAACATGATAGAATAGGATACTCTAAATTCTAAATTAACTGCCAGAGATAGTCGTATTAACTTGGCAACTAGCCCACAAGGGACCGCAAAGGTGGATTAGGTCTGGGCACCTGTTGGTTCCGAGATGGTTGATTGGACATGACCAACTAAGAGATACCAGACTTGCAATCCGCTGTTCAGAGGTTTGATTGTTAACATGACAGTAAGAACTCCAGGCCCTGACGGAGGAAAAGAGAACAAAGTTATGGACTCATCTGTTCAGAGGTGTTAAACTGGACTTGACAGTTTGAGTACCATAAAGGGGAGAGATCTAGGCATCCGTCAGTTCAGAGGTAATGTGAACATAACCGATAGGAATTTGCTAGACTCAGAGCCCTGCCATTCAGAGGTGACGGACTGGACATAACGGTAAAAGAGTAGTATCTACCAGACTAGAAGATGAGACTTGGTTATCTGTCAGTTCAGAGGTAACATGAACATAACTAATTGAGAAACCACCAAGCTTAGGATTTTTACCGTTCAGAGGTGACGAACTGGACATAACAAATAATTTCACTGGGGAAAATAGGACTTGATCATAAACTCTGTGGGAAAATTAGTATCTCCTTCGGATGTTATTTGAAAGAAATTGTCAGAGGTAAATTGTTAACGTGACAACCAAGAAAGTCCACTGGGAACTGAAAAAGGGAATAATAGACTTCAAGGAGAGTCTAACAAAAACTCGCTGGGGAGTTAACAAAATGAATCCCATAAGAGATTATATGTAAGAGGTAATCATTAACGTGACGAAAAGAACTCCGAGGCGATTCGGTAAGAAAAGGATTATTCCCTAAAGAGTTGTCAGAGATAATAATCAAATCTCTTACTGGGGATTTAGAAGGAGATTTTGCCAGGAGTGATCATGACAGCTTCTCTACTTGGAGATTTGTAAAGCAACTCGTTAGAGGTTTTATGTTAACTTGACAAGGATTCGTTTACTATTAGAGGTGTTTGAACATAACAGCAATTTAAGTGGGCCTGTCATTCTGTTCAAGAGAATGTAAGTAAAGTTTGATCTCCTAGGGATATCAGCCAGATCCGCAGGGATACTGATTTTATCCGCCAGGGAATATGTCAGAGTCTCACTACCAGAGGTTTTTATATTAACATGATAGGTTTGACTTGTGATTCATTCTGCAAGGGAAAAGAATATTACTTTATGTGGTCCTACCATTCTATGGACAAGAATTGGTAAGCGATTTTGGAGGAAAATCAAATGGGACCAGGTCCCTTAGGAATTTTAGCAAACTCTCAGCTGCCAACGGATTTGGAATGCCTTTATCAACTACACTTTGAATTGGGCTAGCCATGCTATTCCCCTCAGCATGGTGAGTTATCGAGAATTTCTATTAGACTTAAAAGTCAATATTTTTCTCTATTATGTTCGTGTCGAGCAAGAACATAGTCATTTATCATCGATCGATGATGACTATTACGCTCCTGCTGAGCAAGAACATAGTCCACCGTTGTCGATCCTGTCACCGACTAGTTGTCGATCAAAGAGGATTATTGCGCTCGTGTTGAGCAGGAACATAGTCATCTATTATCGATAGGACTATTATGCTCGTGTTGAGCAGGAACATAGTCATCTATTATCGATCGATGAGGACTATTATGCTCGTGTTGAGCAGAAACATAGTCATCTATCGTCGATCGATGAGGACTATTATACTTAAGAACATAGTCATCTATCATCGATCGATGAGGACTAATATGCTCGTTTGAGCAGGAACATAATCCACTACCGTAGAGGGAAAATGTATCGGCCGCAAACATCAAATGTACTTGACACGATGATCAGAGGTAAAATATTAACATTATCAAGGATAGTACTTCTTTAGGAACTTGCCATTAACCGACATCATGAGTACGTCGCCGCTTGGAGTTGCTAGGCGATAGGCCCTATTTGAGTAGACTGTTTCTATTATGAACAATCCTTCCCATTTGGGTTAAAATTTGCCTTCGGGTTTGTGTATCATGACCATAGGTCATCTGACAGCTAAAATCAAATCTCCTTTCTGGAATACCCTCTCCTTAACCTTCTTATTGAAGGCTTCTGACATTCGAGTTTGGTACAATTCAATGCGTTGTTGAGCTTGTAGTCGTTTCTTATCTAAAGCTTCTTCTTGAAGGCTAGGTGATCGTTGTCATCCTTAGTCATCTTGGTTGCTAAGGCGACGTGTAGCGATAGCATCTGAATCTCTAGTGGTATAACTGCCTCACACCCGTATACTAGAGAAAAAGGCATGTTGCCTATTGGGGCTCGAACCGTAGTTCGGTAGGCCCAAAGACATTCACCAAGCTTCTCATTCCAATCTCATTTGCTTGACAAAATGAATTTCTTAATCGTCTTGTTGAATGCTTCTGCCAAACCATTAGCAGCAAGGTTATAAGCGGTTGAAGCTATGTTCTGAATTTTGTACATATTGCAAAACTGATAGAATACTTGGCTTGCAAATTGGGGATCGTTATCATGAATGATCCACCTGGGGACACCAAATCGAGAGATGAATTGATGTTTAATAAAGTTAACCACGTTGGAAGTTTTGACTTCTATAAGTGGTATAGCTTCAGCCTACTTCAAAAAATAGTCGGTTATTGCTAAGATGCACCGATGACCTTTCGTTGATGAGGGGATGATAGGTCCTACGATATCAATTCCCCACGCCTCGAATGGTCATGGAGCAATAGTAGGATGAAGTAACTCTGGAGGTTGATGTATAAAGTCTGCGTAGATTTAACAGGCGTAGATTTGACAGGCTTTACACCTTTATGTATATTTGACTGCATCGGCTATCATGGTCGGCCAATAATAACCAAGTCTATGCAATCGATCTGTGAGCTTCGGACCTGGTTAATAAGCTCCGCATATACCATCGTGTGCTTCCTTAAGTACCTCTTGTGCTTCAGAGTTAGAGAGACAACGGAGCAAGATATCGTCATATGAACGGCGATAAAGTGTCTTTACCATCGGATCATAGTAGAAGCGGAGTGGCCTTCGCGGATTGAAGCTGGTTCCTTAGGGTCGTCCGGTAATATGTCATGTAGAGCATAGTCAATAAGGGAAAACTGCCAATCTCTAGGTTCAAAACCTATTGAGAAACATGGACTTCATTAGTTTCCAATACATGCTTAGGGCAGACAAGGCGTCGAGTGGCGACTGTAAGATGATAAGTTGTATCAATAGGTAAGGCCAATGTAGCTGCTAGGGCATCTAAAGCATCTGCCTTAGTATTTTGAAATTGAGGCACATGACTGATGTAAAAACCATCAAATGACTTGGCTATTTGATGACTGCATGGTGATAAGATACCAAGTCCTCGTGCGGAACTTCGTATTCTTCTTTGACCTGATTGATAATCAGCTTTGAATAATCGTAAGCATTGAGATAGCGTACCCCCATTTCACGGGCGAGCTGAAGGCCGATGACTAGAGCATATATTCTGCAATATTGTTAGAACAAGGTTCCGTCAATGAAAATGCCCGAGGATGGACATGATTTTGTGGCGAGATAAATACTACCCCACACTAGTGATTATCTTGCCTTTGGGGCCTTTCCTGATGCTCCATCAAAAAACATCTGCCATACTTTATCCTACGAGATCATATTGGATTCAAAAATCTCATCTGAAATATCTTCATGAAGGTTTGAACTCTCCGAAACTGGATGAGTGGCCAAAAAGTCTGCAAGAGCCTGACCCTTGATTGCCTTTTGAGGGACAAATAGCATATCGTACTGAGACAGGAGGATGGCCCACTTAGTTAACCTTAAATTTAGCAATTCTGGTTCTGTCATAAGGATACACGAGGGATTAACTCTAGAAATGACATGTATAGTTTGGCCAACTAAGTAATATCGCGTCTTTTGAATGGCAAAGACAAGAGCTAAACATTCCTTCTCAATAGGGTTATACGGGGACTCAGCACCTATTAGGGTCCTGCTCAGATAGTAAATGGCTTGTTCATGGCCTTCGTCATTCATTTGGGCAAGAAGAGCACTTAGAGAATGATCTATAGCTTTAACATAAAGCAAAAAATGGTTTTCCTGATGTGGAAGCCACCAGAACTGGAGGTTGAGTGAGGTATTCTTTAATATCTTCGAAAGCCTTTTGACAGGCTTCATCCCACACAAAAGAGACACCCTTTTTCTTAAGCCGGGTGAATGGTTAACAACGATTCGAGAGATTTATAATGAATCTTCAGATATAGGCTAACCTACCTTACAGACCCCTAAGTTCTTTGAGATTCTTAGGTGGTTGCATGCTCTGAATAATTTTGACCTTGTTTGGGTCAAGATGTATTCCTTTTGATGTGATAATGAATCCCAGAAACTTACCACTAGAAACCTCCAAGAAGGACTTTGCTGGGTTCATTTTCAACTGGTAGGCTCGTATTATATCGAACATTGTTTTTAAGTCATGAGATGACCATTTTTATCGCGACTTTTGATAGCAATGTCGTCGATATAGCACTCTACCATTTTTCAGAGGTGGCTATGGAAAATTGTACTCATGGCACATTGGTAAGTTGCTCCCGCATTCTTTAATCCGAAGGACATTACAGTATAATAGTATACCCCGAACGGTGTCCTAAATGAAGTATGCCTTTTGTCCTCTGGGTACATTTTGATTTGGTTGTACCTTGAGAAGCCATCCATAAAAGATATTCTCTCAAAGCTACAGGTGTTGTCAATCATGACGTCAGTAATGGGCAGTGGGAACTCGTCTTTTGGGCAAGCTACATTAAGATTGTGGTAGTCAATATAGATCCAGATTTTTTTCATTCTTTTTAAAAACGTGGACAATGTTGGCAACCCAATCTGGGTGCTGCTCTTCCCGCATGAAACCCTACTCAATAAGCTTATGGACTTCAGCTTCAATAGCTTCCATAATGTCAGGGCGAATTATTTCACTAGCTTGATATCTGGCTTAATGTTTAAATGATGCATGGCTAATTGTGGATCGAGATCAGGCATGTCTTCGTAATTCCATATAAAGACATCGTTATACTCTCGTATAAGAGCTATCAATTCTTTTCTTTCCGTAAGTGATAGATTTTCACCTATAGAGATGGGTTTAGGGTGACCTCGACTACCCAGATCAACCTGAATTATCCTATTCTCAGTGGGAGGTTTACGTTGTTTGAATCGTTTCTCCCAATGAAGGTCGAGTTGCTAAGCCCATGGCTCAGTTTTAAACATATCAATAGCCTCTCATATTGACAGAAAGGTTCTTGAAGAGCACCCCCACACTGACATCTGATTCTCACTCAGATGAAATAGAGGAATGTGATGAGAGAGATTCTTCTTCCTCGGATTGGACGGGGTGGGAGGTGTAACATATCCCAACCTCCTACGTGTTTATCATAGTAATTTGCTGGCTCCCTTTCGACAAGAAAGCCCATAGAAGTCCACGTCGTTCCTTTTCGAAGTTCAGGCGATTCTCATGTTTTAGGTTGTATCCCATTTTTCTCATCATATGGTGCGCTAATCGTGCATAAAGAAAAACTTGCGGGGGCTCTGAGTCTGATCCTGTGTCTGTAACTGCAGACATTCATCGTTGGACCCTACCAAATAATAAAGGCGATTGACACATTTTGGATGGAGGGATCACAAAGACAGATCCTTCACCATCTCTACAGGCATATTTGTCATGCTTAACATGGACAAGGGCATGTATAGGGAGCTATTATTTACAGATTTAAATACATCAATACTTACAGGATAATCAAAAGTGACATTTTCATTGATCACCTATTCGTCATGATCCTCAATGGGATTATTACATTCAGGATCATTTAAATATGCTATAATTGGCTTGAAAGCAAAAATTACTGGCGCGTCTTCTTGTGGCACTGAATCTGCTTCATTGCCGCTATCGTCGCTTTCAAGCAGTGGTTCTTTTGCTACTTTGTTAGCATCCTGGTAGAGGAGAAAATCAATAAAGTAGTTTTCAACACCCTTGAATGGTTATTTTTCAATAAACACCATTTGTACTGTTGCATTATCTTCCATATACTTGAAGCATTAGTGCAAAGTGGAAGGAACGATCCAATTAATATGAATCTAAGGCCTCCCAAGCAATAAATTGTATGACATGTCAGCGTCGATAACATAACATGTCACTTCTGATTTTAAGTCTCCAATTCGACAGCGAAGCTGAATTTTTCCTAATGTGTGACTACTTCCTACATTGAAGCCATATATTGTAGTAGTTATTACTAATAGCCTGTTAAGTGGTATCCCAAGAAAGTAAGGAGCCTTTTAGGTATGATGCTGAGTGTGGACCCTTGATCAACCTGTATCCTCTCGATGCACGTCGAGTCGATGTATCCAGTATAATACAAGGGTCGATCATGCTTATTATCTTTGAGGAGCATGTCCTCAGCATTGAAGTTGATGGCGGGTATTTTTGGTTGTACATGATGACATTCAAGACTCAAGGATTGACTGTTATCTTCAGAGGCCTCTGACATGTGTGTCAGAAATGATTCTGAATCAGCTAGTGCATCCCAGAGTGCCTCTCATGCCCCTTTCAGGAGGTGAAGCAGCTCGTGTATAGTGAACTGAGCTAGAATATTAGCTAGTTGTGCCAATATATCAAAGCATAAAGGGGCATCAAGTCTCAAACCTGAAGTTTTCTTCAACACTCAGTCAAACTGAACTTCTTTCTGCTTTTCTTCTCCTGGCGTTGGGACTGAAGTCAGAATAGTTACTTCTACTGACGTCATTGGCGGTTGTGTCTCGTAAGTAGTCTTCCCATACTGTCTTAGGTATGGCTTTCCAGACCGAGCATCCTGTGCTGTGAAAACATGCTTCTCGTTTTCAGAAAAAGTTATTGTTACATTGTTATCATCTGGCAAAACAAAGATAACATTGCAGGATTTTCCCTTTAGCTTGGGTGATCGGTCACATTATTGCATATATATTATCACATTACCAAGTTTATTATCTAATAGATCCTATTAATAAGTCTCATATCTATTTAATAATGTGCAAGCCCATTGTCAATGAAGATGGAAAAGAAATGAGCCCAAAAGCCCACTTTAATTCTGATTTAAATCTTAATTAAAGAGGAGATAAATATTCAGGAGGATAGGGATAATTCCAGCTAAAGATCAAAGCATATAAGGGAGGATTACATCAAAAAAAACTGATTAATTTGATTTTATAAGAATTCAAATCGGTTAGCTTGAGAACACCAAAGATCAGATCAGAATCATTTACTAATAGCAAATCTAGCCGGACAAAAGGAGCAACACCATATGATATTGAGATCTCCACTTGGATGTGGCCACTTGGCCACATCCTTGTGGCAGATCCGCTGCAAAAGTCACGGATCCGCGGCCCAGTTGTGGAGATAAGGGAAGCGTTTGCTCCCCTTATCTCCTCACTCCTCTCCCCTATGGGCTTTTGCCTATAAAAGGCAGGTTTTCTCACTGAAAAGGAAACTGAAAATTAGTTTAACTTTTTCTCTTTGCTTTTAGAATTTATGTTCCTTGTTAGATAGTATTAGCAAGTTGTATCTCTGTTTTTAATTTATAGTTCAGTTCAGATACAAGTGAGAGAGAGGAAAAGAGTGATTATAATCTAAAGTTGAAGTGACATCAATAAAGGTTCAAGGCTTCTCTAATTCTCGGGTATGTGTTATTTCATTTACATGTCTTACTTTACTTTAATCATGAATAGCTAAATGCATTTTTCTAGGCTCACTATCATCTCTCTCTGATCCTTCTCTTGTTTTAAATGATTTTGATGTAAAGAACCCTACAGAACATATGTATGCCTTAAACTAAGCCTTTCTTCTTTGAAAGTATTCTTGAAGGCACATAAGGATGGGTTTGGATTTCTAAACTTTTATTTTTTTAAAACATCACTTGAACTTGTTTTTATTTCATACTTGAAAGATAACTTGATGATTTAATATTCAGTTCAAGATGAATTCTTAAGAAAAAGAGTTAACTTTTCCAAACAATCTTATTTGCCTTGCTTAAGACTTTCGAAACTCAAGTTTAAGTATTTGTCTATGATCAAGTTGAGGCACTAAGAATTTTAAGAGACGAATATGTCGTTGAGTAGTAGGATAGTGAGCCCAGATCTTTTTCATATTAAAACAAACAACGAAATAATCTTCAACACTTTTTAAAAATCACCTTTTCCAAAGCCTTCTCTAAGTTTTCAATTTTTCTTTTAATCACTTCCTTGCTCTCCATTCTCTTTTAACATAAAAAAAACACTGACACCATTCTTGGCTTTTTAAACAAAAACATCGAAAAGCTTCCATCATATTCCTCCCTGTGGACACGGTCCGTTAGCCCAAAGCTAGATGGTAACTCTCACTGCTTTCACTTTCAATCAATTTTTGGCATCGTTGCCGGAGAGGGAACGGTGTAATTATTTTCTAACAAGTTTGATGTCTTATTTCAGAGCCATCAAGAAGTCAGATTTAGCACTCAAGCTTTGCAAGAGAAGACTTGCTATTCTGTACCCCTACTCTAGAAAGTAGGAAATAGAATTTCAAGAAATTGCAGCACAAAAGCTTGAAATTTTTTTTGTACTACTAAAAACTCTTTTTTTGCAAGACACATCACTTTGCAAAAATATAATTTTTTTGTATTATTTTTGCTATATCTAATATTCATACTCCCTATTTTTAATCCGACAGTAATATGATCGATCACCAATTGCTTAAAAAATATTTAGATTTACATTCTAGGCATTTGTCTAATTATGTTTCTTTTACAATTACTGTTGAAGATAGCTGGAGACAAGGTACATATACACAGCGTATAGTTTAGAAAATATTTTTGTGTGATTATTTGCTTGTTGCATGTTACTTTCCTATATCTTGCACACTTTGCACAATCAATCTTAAGGGCAAAACCCAAAACAAGATAAGGTAGGGAAGTCATTATCCTTTCTTAGCCCACAAAGCATCCCAAGTACGCATAACCTAAGCCTAATTCAAAATCTAATAGACGTTGGCCTTAGGGACATTCGAACTCATTAGGAGATTATCCTACGGGGGAAGGTGTTAGAATTTGACTCCTGCCAAATCAGTGTCTAAGGACAGGGATTGAAGGGCGAAACCCCGAAGGCTGGTGGTTTGGCTTAATTAGGCCCGTCACTTTTGCGTGGATACCTTCCACCAATCTTGCCCTAACCTAACTGATTAGCTTGTGGTCAAATTCTACATTATACCTCCTGTGGACAATCAACCAGTTAGGAGTTGTCTAGGTCAAGGTTACCCTCAGACTAGGCTTGGTTGTTTCTTCTTGTTGACTATTGGTGAACTTATTTGTGATAGTGTTTGTGTATGCAAGTGTTGTCAAGCGACCCTAATTCATCTAGGTTAACTAGAAACACATTACCACCCAAATTTGAACCAAGATCAGATCTAGTTATGGCTCAACTGACATCTTTGCAGGATAGGTTTTATCCCATTAGAATCATACTTCCATCTTGCATCCAACTTCTATCGGCTGGTGAACACAATTTTGAGCTCAAGTCTCAGTTCATTAACACACTCCCCAAATTTCATGGCTTAGAGTCATAAATTTGCTTCGTAAGAGAGTTTGAGGAAGTATGCTTAATGATGAAAATCTCACACCTTGGAGATTATGCTATTAGGTTGAGATTTGTCCCATTTGCTCTTAAGGACTTAGCCAAGAAATGACTTTACAGCTTAACGGCTCACTCTATAACATCATGGGATGGTTTCATCAAGGTCTTCTTGAAGAAATTCTATCCAATTTATAAGACTGCTCTTATTAGGAAGAACATCATGCAGTTCAAGTAAGAACCTAGTGAACCGTTTTGGAGATATTTTGAACGCTTCAAAGACCTCCTTGTCCAATGTCCTCATTATGGAAAAGAGAAATGACGATAATGCCAAATTATTTATGACAGTTTAGACTACTCAACAATGTTCCTCTTCGAAACCATGTGCCAAGGGAGATTCTTGCAGAAGGATGAGAATGAAGGATGGGATTTATATAAGGATCTACCTAAAAAGACCATCCAATGGGAGCCAACTAGTAAAAACTCTAGGAATTCATACTCCATCTCTTCAAAAAGAGGTCTCTATTTCATTGAATCATCCATAGCTAACGAGGCTAGAATAGCAAACCTGGTGAGAAGAGTGAAATTTTAGAAACTAAGGAACCAAGTTCAGTAAATCAAGTCAGCCCAAACTAATTTTCAACTCCAGACTATACTTACTGTCAAGCCATGAATTATGTGTTAGAGGAGTGTTCTGTGTTCAAGCTCAACAATAATATCCTGAACCGATGAATGTGGCATTTTCAAGGCCTAACAATAATCTTTACAGACAAACATATAATTCTGGCTAGAGAAATCATCCGAATTTCTCTTGGAGCCAAAATAACAATGACCACTCGCAGTCAAACCACGCAAGCCACTTCCATCATTCCAATAATTCTTCCAATCATTAATCCAACTTTTCTAATTACCATCATAAATCTCCTAACCATCTGCCCAATTTTTCAAATTATCAACAAAACTTTCCCAACTAAGCTCCACAATTTTCTTTCCAAAATCCTCAACTAGAAAAGAGAATGACTGATTTTGAGAGAAAAATAGAAAGGTACATGAAGAACCAAGATTCCCTCATACAAACAATACAGAGACTAGAGATTCAAATGAGCCAATTAGCCAATCCACATAATGAGAGACAAAAGGGTACCTTTTCATATCAGCCAGTAATGAATCCTAAAAATTCTAAACAAGCTCATTTGGATGAGGAACAATCATTGAATCAATATAATATTGTTCATA
This sequence comes from Agave tequilana, assembly GCA_038442645.1. Taxonomy (NCBI): domain Eukaryota; kingdom Viridiplantae; phylum Streptophyta; class Magnoliopsida; order Asparagales; family Asparagaceae; genus Agave; species Agave tequilana. The sequence goes on from JAVJIF010013628.1 coordinate 48,587, forward strand.
CATTAAGGTCAGGAAAGAAAGTTGATAATCAAGTGTCAACACCATCAAATTCCATTCAGTATAATCACATTCAAGTATCTACCTCATCTAGTCCCAATCCTTCCAAATCTGATGAATCTGAAATGGATAAGTCAACCAATTAGGTGCACAAGCCTATAGTACCATTTCCTAATAGGCTGAAGAACAACAAGTAGAATCCACACATGGATACGATAATTGAGATCATCAAACAAGTGAAAATAAATGTGCCACTTCTTGATGCCATCCAATAAATCCCATCCTATGCAAATATTTTTAAGGACGTGTGCACCAAGAAGAGAAAGACCAATGTACCCAAGAAAGTCTTCTTAGCCACTAACATTAGTGAGCTGCTGTCAGGTCCAATCCCTGTCAAGTACAAGGATCCGGGTTGTCCCGCCATTGTCTGCACTACAGCACAAGCTGAGATTAGTCGTGCACTTCTTGACTTGGGGGCAAGTATCAACTTGCTTCCATTCTCAGTTTATCAACAACTCAGGTTGGGTAATCTTAGTCCAACTGGAGTCACTATCCAACTGGCTGACCGCTCAGTGAAAGTTCCCAAGGAAAAAATTAATGATGTCCTTATCTGGGTCGGGAAGTTTATCTACCGCATTGATTTCATAGTTCTTAAGACACAACCTGTGTCCAATCCTAGAGCTCAAACTCCCATTATCCTAGGGCGCCCATTCCTTACTACTGCCAATGTTATTATCAATTGTAGGAATGGGTCCATGAGGTTCGCCTTTGGGGACATGACTAGAGAAGTCAATGTCTTCAACTTATGAAAGCAACCCCGTGATGTTGAGGATCAAACATTTGAAGTCAACCTAATTGAGAACTTGACAAGTGAACATGGAGAAGAATTGGAATTAGAAACTGAGTGTAACTTCGAGTTAGAGTCTGATAACTTTAACCTTGATCAGGTTATCGAGTCTGTTGTGACTCGAACCCTATTTCACCAAATGTGGAGCTAATAAATTTGACTCATCCTTCCAGTGAGCCTCTCCCTTCCTTAAAATTAAAAGTCTTACCTGTGCATTTCAAGTACGTCTATCTAGGCGAGCAAGAGACCTTTCCTGTCATTATTGCCTCCCATTTAAATGACGGGCAAGAAGAGAATCTTAAAGCTATTCTGAGAAAATATAAGGAAGCCATTGGTTGGACTATGACCGATATAAAGGGATTGAGTTCAACCATAGTTCAACATCGCATTCATCTCAATAAAGACGCAACACCAAAATGAGACCCGCAGCGTAGGTTAAACCCTATAGTGCAAGAGATTGTTCATGCTGAAAATGTGAAACTCTTAGACAATGGAATAATCTATCCCATTTCGGATAGCCAATGGGTCAGTCCTATATACACGGTTCTAAAGAAATCCGGTTTCACCTTGGAGGAAAACGAGAACAAAGAGTTGGTCCAAACTCGACATCCCATGAAAATTTGAGTTTGTATTGACTATAGAAAGCTTAATACAGCAACTCGTAAGGACCATTTCCCGCTCCCCTTCATTGATCAAATGCTTGAACGTTTGGTTGGCCATGAGTAATGCTTGAACGTTTGGCTGGCCACGAGTATTACTGTTTCTTGGACGGTTACTCGGGATATAATCAGATTCCTATTGCTCCTGAGGACCAAGAAAAGACTACATTCACATGTCCATTTGGGACATTTGCTTATCATCGAATGCCTTTTGGCTTTTGCAATGCCCCAGTAATGTTTCAACGTTGCATGTTGAGTCTTTTCTATAATATGGTAGAATGATTCTTAGAAATCTTCATGGATGATTTCTCTATCTACGGAGATTCATTCACTCAATATCTCCACTATTTAGAACTTGTCCTCCAACGTTGTGCTGAGAAAAATCTGATACTAAACTAGGAGAAATGCCACTTCATGGTAAGACATGGAATTGTCTTGGGTCATGAAATCTCTAAGAAAGGAATTAAAGTGGATAGAGCCAAGATCAGGTTATTGCTAAGCTCCCCATGCCCAAATGTGTGAAAGATATTCGATCCTTCTTAGGACACGCTAGTTTCTACCAAAGATTTATCAAGGATTTTAGCAAGATTGCTAGACCCTTGACTAACCTATTAGCTAAGGACATGTCCTTCACTTTCAATGATGAATGTATAAATTCTTCGTAGAAGCTTAAGAAAGAGCTTATTTCTGCACCAATCATATCTGGACCAGATTGGTCTAAGCCATTTGAAATTATGTCTTTCTGCACCAATTATATCTGCACCGGATTGGTCTAAGCCATTCGAAATCATGTGTGACGCTTTTGATTTTGCAATAGGCTCTGTCCTAGATAGCGCATTGATAACAAGCAGCACGTGATTTACTACTTTAGTAGGACTCTCAATGATGCTCAAATGAATTATACTACTACTAAGAAGGAATTCTTGGCAGTAGTGTTTGCCTTAGAGAAATTTCGTCCCTACCTACTAGGGTCCAAAACCATAATTTTCACCGATCATTCTGCGCTTAGGTACCTCATGATGAAGAAGGATGCTAAGGCCCGGCTCTTTTTTTGGATCATCTTTCTTCAAGAATTTGATCTTGAGATTCGAGATATAAAAGGCGTAGAAAATGTCGTTGTTGACCATCTCTCGCATATCCCAAACTCTCCATGCAACAAATTGCCCATAAATGATGACTTTCCTAATGAAAAACTCTTAGTCGTCTTTAGGGAACCTTAATTTGCTGATATAGTGAATTACTTAGTCACAAACCAATGATCTAAAAATGATATATATCGTTTCTTATCTCAAGTCTAGTATTTCCTTTGGGAGGAACCGTAATTATTAGGAGATGCATTCCCGATGAAGAGATTAAGAGTGTTTTGTCCTTCTGTCACGAATTTGCATGCGGCAGACACTTTGGTCACCGTAAGACTGTGGAAAAGGTAAGGCAAAGTGGGTTCTATTGTCCTACATTGTTCAAAGGTGCTTATGAATTTTGTAAGACGTGCCCTAGATGCCAAATGTTAGGATGGATCTCGAAACGAGATATGATGCCCTTCCACCCAATTCTAGAAATAGAACTCTTTGATGTTTGGGGCATCGACTTTATGGATCCATTTCCTAATTCATTTAGAAACCAATACATATTAGTTGCTTTTGACTATGTGCCCAAGTGGGTAGAGGTCATTCCTAGTAGAACTAATGATAACAAATTTGTCATAAAGTTTTTGAAAGAGAACATTTTCTCACGCTTCGGAACCCCTCGTGCTATCATCAGTGACAATGATACTCACTTTTACAATAGAGGTCTTATGCGAAAGTATGTCATAACTCACAAGTTGTCCACACTTATCATCCTCAGACCAGTGGGCAGGTTGAGATTTTTAATAGACAAATCAAGCTTATTTTGGAGAAGACTGTAAACCAAAATCGGAAAGATTGGTCCACCAAACTTGTAGATGCCCTCTAGACCTACATGATCGCTTCCAAGACAATTGTAGGGATGTCTTCTTATAGGTTAGTTTTTAGGAAGGCTTGTCACCTACCCACTGAGTTAGAGCACCAGGCGTTATGGGTAATCAGGCAGCAAAATATCGACGTGACTAAGGTCGGTGACCTTCAAAAATTACAAATTTCTGAATTAGAGGAGTTGAGAAATGAGGCCTATGAAAATAATAAGATCCTAAAGATAGAGTTAAGATTTTTCATGATTACCACATCATAAGGAAAATATTTATCCCTGAAAAAAGTCCTACTTTATAATTCTAGGCTTCATCTTTTTTAGGAAAACTAAAATCAAGATGAACTGGGTCATTCGTTGTAAAACTGTGTTTCCACACAGTGCTATAGAGATCAATGACACTAAGAATGGAAATGACTTTAAGGTAAATGGTCAACGCCTTAAATCTTTCTTGGAATCTGTGCCGGTAACTGAAATGGTTATGGGCCTTTTCGACCTAGTATATCGGTAACTTTCCTCTTTTACATTCAATTTCATGCATCTATACATTTCTTTCAAACATTGGGGACAATGCATGAGATAAGTGTGTGGGAGGGCTTTAACATGACTAATATAACTAAAAAAAAGAATATATATATATATATATATATATATATATATATATATATATATATATATATATATATATATATATATGAAAACTTTTTGAAAGAAAAGAACAATATTTTGATATATTTTTTGTAATAAATTAAGTCAATTTTAAGGAATAGAAAAATCATAATTAGGATTTCTTATACTTAGTCAAAAAAAGATGATTTGTTTGATTTTCAGGGTTAGGAAGAAAATTGGTTAAAGTAATTTAGTCTTGATCTTTACCTTGAAGAAATATGCACACTTTATACACTTACACAGTTAAGGTTCAAAAATAAAGATTCTTATGTCTTATAAGAAAAAAGAAAAAAAACATATATATGTGTGTATTTCTATAAACAAATTTAATTATTGATTAGCTAGACGCTTTGGCCTAAGCAAACCTTAGTATCTATGCAAAAGATGATTAAATAAATTTGAATATATATATATATATATATATATATATATATATATATATATATATATATATATATATATATATATATATATATATCCTCTGATTAAGCTAGGTATTTGTGCCTCATGAAGCATAAGTATTAACGCCTAAAAGTGGTGCATTTTATAAATAAAAACCCTTTGTTTCGTGACCTTGTTTGCTTGAATGTTTAAGTCCTTGGGGGGGTTTCTCACCTTGTGCCCTAAGACTGTTCGGTTTGGGTGTCACCGACTAAAGGCTCGTTACATGGGTAGATTAGAAAGCCTAATGGAATTGAGGAATAAATACCACCAAAAATAAAAATAAATAAGGCATAAGAGTTAAAGTTAAAGAACCCTTAGTTAAAACTTCATGGTCACGATGGTGCATATGACTTAGGGTAAAGTAATAGACTAGATGAGAAACACATTTTGACTCCTTACTTTGATTGATGACATATTTTTGAATAGAGATTAAGTTTAGGAATGAAAAGTTCGATTTCCTATAATTTATATATTACTTGAACTCTTACAATAATACCTCAAATATTTTCTCTCTTCCAAATACATTTCAAAAATACTAGCATTTTTTCTCTTTCTTTATAGATTTTGTGGGTGCAATCCACTAAAAACTCTCACAAGACAAAACTCGTCCTCTAAGGGTAACTTAGAAGTTTAACGGCTTATTGCACAAGCTCAGTAGAATCGAGTGACATACAAAAGTGGGCAAAATAATTTCTTAGGATTAGTTTTTATCTTTTGCACAAGGGCGAGCAAAAGATAAGTGTGGGGGTGTGATCGGTCAAAGATATTACATATATATTGTCACATTACCATGTTTATTATCTAATAAATTATATTAATAATTCTCATTTTTATTTAATAATGTGCAGGCCCATTGTTAATGGAGATGGAAAAGAAATGAGCCCAAAAACCAACTTTAATTCTGATTTAAATCTTAATTAAAGAGGAGATAAATATTCTGGAGGATAGGGATAATTCCAGCTGAAGATCAAATCATATCAGAGAGGATTATATCAAATAAAACAGGTTAATTTAGTTTTATAAGAATCCAAATCAGTTAGCTTGAGAATCACCGTAGATCAGATCAGAATCAGAGACTAACAGAAAATCCAACCAGACAAAAGGGGGCAACACAACACGATATTGTGACCTCCACTTGGATGTGGCCACTTGGCCACATCATTGCCCCAGATTCGCGACTCAGTAATGGAGATAAGGGGTGCGTCCTCACTCCTCTCCCCTCTGGGTTTTTGCCTATAAAAGGTTGGTTTCTCACTGAAAAGGGAACTGAAAATTAGTTTAAGGTTTTACTCTTTGTTTTTAGAATTTAGATTCTTTGTTAGATAGTATTGAGAAGTTGTATCTCTGTTTTTAATTCATAGTTCAGTCCAGATACAAGTGAGAGATAGGAAAAGAGTGATTGTAATCTAAAGTTGAAGTGATATCAATAAAGTTTCAAAGCTTCTCTTCTTCTCCAATTCACGGGTATGTGTTATTTCATTTACATGTCTTATTTTACTTTAGTCATGAGTAGCTAAATTCATTTTTCTGGGCTCACAATCATCTCTCTCCGATACTTCTCTTGTTTTGAATGATTTTGATATAAAAAACCCAACGGAATCATATGTATGCCTTAAACTAAGCCTATCTTCTTTGAAAATGTTCTTGAAAGCACATGAGGATGGGTTTGGATTTCTAAACTTCTATTTTTTTTAAAACATTACTTGAACTTTTTTTATTTCATACTTGAAAGACAACTTGATGATTTAACATTCAATTCAAGATGAATTCTTAAGAAAAAAGAGTTAACTTTTTCAAATAATCTTATTTGCTTTGCTTAAGACTTTCGAAACTCAAGCTTAAGTTTTTGCTTATGATCAAGTTGGGCACCGAGACTTTCAAGAGAAGAATATATCATTGAGTAGTAGGATAGTGAGCCCAGATCTTTTTCATATTAAAACAAACAGCCAAACAATCTTCAACACTTTTAAAAATCACCTTTTCCAAAGCCTTCTCTAAGTTTTTAATTTTTCTTTTAATCACTTCCTTACTCTCCATTCTCTTTTCAACATAAAAAAATACCGACACAATTCTTGGTTTTTTAAACAAAAACATCGAAAAGCTTCCATCACATTCCTCCGTATGGACATGACCTATTAACCCAAAGCTAGACGGTAATTCTCACTGCTTTCACTTTAAATTATTGGGTTTCTTTGAATCCCATCATTTATCTTTGGCAAGGTCTGGGTGCACCCACAAGATTTCTCCAGTCTTCAATGTCAGTGGAAGGAGACCTTTAGTCTCCTACTGCTTTGCTGAAGGATTACTTATCTCTAGTCGTGCTTTAGAGATTGGAGGATGTCTGTCAGGAATAGTAACCTTTGGTAGAGTGCCGAACTCAAGTGTCACCATGCTTGCGGTGACTTTCTTTTGTTCTAATTTTAAAGTCAGAACTCTGGCATCAACCAAAGTCCGAATTTTGTCTTTGAGGACAAAACATTTGGAGGTAGGATGGTGAACCATCCTATAGAAGAGGCAGTAGTTGGGATCGTTAGTGCATCCTGCTTCATTAGGGCATCAAAACTTTGCCAGCTTCAACTTGTTGCCCTTTTGGAGTAAATGGAATATTGTAACCACCTGCTCATCTTTGAAGGAGTACTATTTCGGAGGAAACTTGAACTCCGGATTGCTGACACCATTCTTCTTGGTTTTCAGAGGAGTTTCCTTCGACAACTCCACAGACATGGTTTCTTTCCCTTTCATTTGGGAAAACTGTGTTATTTCACTGCGTCCTTTGTTGTTCATACACCATTTCCCTCTAGGAATGTAAGGCTCAATCTTTTTAGCTCACTTCTCGGCTATTTCAGCTTGCTCAACCAGCTCTTTTCAAGTGTGGGCCTTAACAACTCCCATGCGAATTTCTACTTAGTCCAGAAAGTTGTTCCTACATGTCTGCAATAACATAGATAATGAAATCCCTGCTGGACACATCAGAGATAGGTTGCTGAATCTCTCAATGTAATCAAAGACCGATTCTCTTTTCTTTTGCATGGTGAAAAGAAGTTTATCCATGGTTACCTTGGTATCATATTCATAGAAGCGAGAGAGGAACCGAGTCTCTAAATCGATCCAAGAATTAATGAAACCTGGTGGAAGGCTTCTGAACTAGTCGAAGACCACTCTTTTGAGAGTACTGATAAACAATCTGGCCATTATGGCATTATTATCTATTACATTACCAGTCTGGGACCAAAAATAATAGATATGCTGGTTGGGTGAGCTCTTACCATCATACGTATGTAACGTAGGTGGTATGAATTTCGATGAGTATGGCACTGAATTCCACTCTAGTGGGTAAGGGCGAGTCATGCCTGCTTTCTTCAGCTCATCCCTCTGAGATAAGGATGCGATTTGAGCTTGGATGCCCTTAATAACCTCGGCATCGGTTGAAGAACTGTTCTTTGACTTTTCAGTCTTAGGCTGTTCAATATCATTATTCTCCTCCTCGTTATGATTGCTTCCGGTATCATTGTTATTCTGGTTGGTGAGGAGCTGAGATAACATTTGTTGGATATTGTCTAAGGCTTCTTACTGGGCCTTGAAGGTCTGCTCTTGAGCCTCCATCCATCGGCAAAAGTCATCATTGTTGTTATCGGCCATATTAGCCGACACAATGCGTGTTTGCTTAGAGCTGACCGTTACTGAAGAGGCATATCCACTAGCTTCTCCCTCATCATTGGACCATTAGAAGAGACTTTTCAGTGGTTCTGGTGACATCACCCCAGTTGAAGAGGATGGTTGTTCATAATTATAGGATATTGCTACCCTGGATCTTGTGCCTTAGAACGCACCTTCTTATCCTACTAAGACTTGACCCAAAGCAGGGTTATAGTCTAAAACTAGAGAACTAAATGAAGGAGAGTTAGATCTCGTCTCCCTCGTCTGCCCCTGAGCGTTTCACGTCCCCTCCTTATCATGTTGACTGATGCGGAGAGAAGATCTGGAACGTTTCATGCTTTATTTTTTTTCTGAGGCTTCACAGGGGCTTGAATTGATAGTCGAATGAAAACTACCATCGATTTGGAAGAGTGGTGGGGGCTGACCTTAGTTGGTAATGGACTTAGTGGACCATCACAAACTGGCACCCTAATTGTTCACAGCAGGTGGGAGAAGTATGGAGTAGTTCTAACTTCCGTTTGTTAGTTATGAACTCTCATATATCAGGATTAACCAGGCCTAAGCGACTCGAGGAGATCACGTACTGGAATGTTTAGGTTGGAGAACTCTAGCATTGGGGTTCCTCTTTTTAACTATAGGTGATTTTAAAACTACCACACGAGTAGTATTAGCTTTGATTGGTGAAGCTATACTTGTAGATCCGCTGCTAAGTGCGAATTTAGCGCCATGAGGCTTTGGAAGCGAAGTCATAGTAACTTCACTTTTAGCACAGGATGGTATAGCATGAAGTAGTGTTTTGTTCTTTGCATTGCGTGAAGGTACGTAGTGCTTTAGTTCCAGCTTCGCAGCTAGCATATACAACGTTGCCAAAACTTAAGGGCGTCTTGCCCTTATCTTCGCGTGATAGACGAAGTTGAGCTTCAACTTTGCCTAAAGCTTTGCGCGAAGAAACTTCTTGCTTCGCCCTCCACACATGCTTACCTTGAGCAGTGTTAGGTTCGCGTGGAACCTATTTGGCTTCGAGTGAAGTCAATTTAGCCTCAGTTGTGACTGGGGGAAATTGGACCGATCCTTGCCCACCTGCATGCTGCTGGCTTAGCCTCAATTGGAGCTGCCTTCTAATTTATAGCCAGTAGGGTTTTGGCTATGAAGACCCTCCTATGCTTATGTGCATGGAGTGCTAGGCTACCCCCAGAGAGGAGTTCCTCTAACTTTTCTTGGTCAAAGTGGATGACCAAGTTTTCGATGGTAACAGGTTCAGCATTTTGACCTTTATATTGAGACATCATCTCCTTGTTGCGGAAGAAGATCTTATTCCCCAGCGGAGTTGCCATCTTGTTTTTCATTGAAAATTGATCGGGAAAACTTACAAAATATTGAGGAGCAATTGCATGTAACTCTTGAAAGAAAGAAAATTACAGGTATGTCTCCTCTGAGATTCTGGGGAAGTTGCTGGTAGGAATCTGATTAGTGCGCGATCACTTTATCTCTTTGACAATGCAATCGGCCATGTGTACAAATCTTCTTGAGTGGATTTTCTTCTCGCTTGGTTCTGAAAATCTTTGAAGAAAGCTTTTTGAGATCCTGAAGGAAAGAGAGTTGAGTCTCTGGGGTGCTTTGGAAGTAAGAATGCAAGACGGCACTTGTGTTTTAGATCTCCTCAGAATCTCTCAATTCTCCAGCCAATGTCCTCTCTTTCTCCGCCCCTTTTCTCATCATGCAAGGGGTTATTTATACCCATAATAGGGGCATAACTGCCCCCTTAAATTCAGCAAGACTGAATCAGTCTATTAGCTTCGCACAAGGCTAGAAATAGCCTTACCGCGAGGCTATCTGCCAGCTTCTGGCGAAGCTAAAAAGTTCATGTAAACTATTAATAGCCATCGTGACTTAATTGTTTCCCGTTAACTGGGATGAAGTAGGCGGGTGTAACCGCCCACTTAAAGTGGCATTAACCCCACTAATGTATTGGGATTCACCTATTAATCCCTTGGGGATCTTAAAACGATCAATTGATGACCTGGTAAAGCTCGCCGCGGAGCTAAGTGAGAGCTTCAGGTGAAGCTCATTTCAGGCGAAGTTATATCCAGAGCTCCAAGCGAAGCAAGAACTTAGCTTAGAGCAGAGCTGGGTGATGCTTTTCGCGAAGCTAGTAGTTAGCACAGAACAGAGCTGGACCACTCCATCTCCAGCGAAGTTGGAGATAAAACTTCTGGCGAAGCTTAAGGTTACTCTTTTAGCGGGGCTAAAGGGAGCTTCGTGTGAAGCTAGTGGCTTCAGCCATTTAGCAACCTTGGATCTCTGCGTGGCTAGGTATTTGATTATACTTGGTTTCATAGGCCTGCTTTGGCCTCTTCACAGGCAACTTTGGCTTACTGTCTACTTTACTAGATCAGTAGAGTCCAAGTTATTGCTTTGTCCCTCGGAAATGGGTAAAAACTAGTTGTCAGCTTGTCTGTAACTTTTCTTTTGTAACTGTCGACAAGTTAGGTACCGTTTCAAGATAAGTCTGAGAGTTTTATCTTTTTAGAGTGTCAACTCTTAACAAACAACAAAGTAATATTGCAGGCACATCAACGCTAACAATTATAAGTGAAATATTCTTGAACAATTGATTTACATGAAAAACTTGATAGAATGTTGCATTAAAAAAAACAAGCGTAGAATCCAGTTTACCTACTATGTTAAAATATTACAATAAGTATAAATTAATTTCAATCCCAATGAATGGTATCATGCATTAATACCAAAAGCCAGTACAGATCCATGAATAATTCAAAATTAAAATTTTAGAACTACAAGAAACAAAATAGAATAAATGATTAGTCTCCAATATTGCATATTTCATACTACACTTCCACACTTATCTTAATAAAATTCTGTTTAATAATGGGTGTTTCTCCTTATTTCTAGGCCCATGGCTTGAAGAAGAAGAGAGGCCCAAAAACTCCAAATATTTGAGGATTTTTAGAATCAAAAGAGAAGCCCACACATAAAGCCCAAATCTGCTGAACCAGGGAGCAGAAGTCAACAGTATGGGGATACCTACAAGCCAGCCATACTGGCACCAGTCTGCTGAAGCTGGCGCCAACAGACTCGCTCCAGTATGACCGCAGAAACGTGGCTAGGGCTGCGTTTCCATAGCAGTTCTGGCATCACTCGAGTGATGCCAGGGGCCATACCTCCCACGTGATGTCCCATGCCTCCCTTTGCAATAAATAGCCCCTGGACTTCCAGAGCAGGATATATGCAATGTTTTAGGGTAGTTTCATCTCCATTTTGTAGTTGAGGACATTTTACATTAGTGTTCTTCCTCTTCCTCCTTTGTATTTTTCATTTCTTATAGATCTTGTCATAGGGAGAGAGAGTTGTACATATTGGGAAGCAAGAGTGCTTGTAATAGAAGGTGACAATCTATGAAAGGTGCTCTCTTAACTTATCTTTATTTTCTTCTCTCTAATTCTTTTACATGTGTAGCTAATTTTTCTCTCATGGCAACTAACTACTAACCACTAACTAGTTTAACTTCTTTTATGATAATTCACATGAATCTAATAGCCTCTACTTAGCCTTGCTCTTGCAAAGGCCATTAATGGCTCATGATGATGGATCTAACACTCTAACTTCTTAACAAGCTAACATTACTTTACTCCATGCTTACTTTAGTTTTGATGGTTTAAGTGCAGCTTGCACTTATTTTGTTAAGTTGGGATGTGATGAGTTACATATGGGTCATGCTTTGAAACGCTCTTGAACTAAGGACTAGTGATTACCAAGGATACATGTGAGGCAACTATCACTAAGAGGTTAGCATGTTGGTGGAGTCATTAGTAGTTAGTAGCCATGAGTTTTCTTTCTTTTTCACTTTGTTTTAAATATTCTAAAAGCCACAAAGACATTCTTTTCTATGTTTCTCACTTCTTTGTTTTCACCGTACTTCTCTTTTACATTCTTTGTTTTCCTATCTTTTCATTCTTTCAAACATTGAAGAACTTTTAATACACACGTGAATCAATCGGTAAAGCTTCTATCGCCTCCCGTCCTTGTGGATTCGACTTGTTTTAGCCTCTATGCTATAACAGAAGTATCGAGGAAGCCAAAGCGCACACACTTTAAATCTTTATTTCAAAATATATACTTTTGTGTGTGGTTTTCCCTCGATCAAATTTTGGCGCCGTTGTTGGGGATGGGAACGGTTTGCTTTCATGTTTTTGTTAAACTTTCTTCTTCGTTTTTGATGTGCAGGTTAAATTTTTAGCATTGCAGATCCAAATTTGCTCTTGTGTGGTTGGATAAATTCTTGTATATTCTTATACTCTGCTGCTAAATTTTGTTTATATTACTTGTGCACTGTAATAATTTTAAGAACAAAAATACAAAAATGGATGCTTTAAAACGGTTTAGACATTTGCATCTAGGCACGTGTCAATTTTTATTCCAATATACTATATTTTATTCTTGTGTTGTTGTAATATTGACGGAGATGTACATATTGCATTGCATATAGTTAGAACAAACACGTGGATGATTTACTCGCTTTGCATGTTTATTCTTATCTATATTACACATTTGCACAAATTGAACTTAAGGGCAACACCCAATACAACATAAGGTGGAAAAGTCATTACCCTCCCTTAGCCCAAAAATCACCTCCCCACTCACACAACCCAAGCCTAAATAAAATTTGCTAGATGTTGGCGCATAGGGACATCTCGGACTCATTTAAGAGATTGACCTAAGGGGGAAGTTGTTAGAATTTGACTCTTACTAAATCGGTGTCTAAGGTTGGGGATTGAGAAACGAAACCTCAAAGAACAGTGGTTTAGCGCAATTAGGCCCACGGATACCTCCCACTGATCTTACCCTACCTAGACGATTAACTTGTGGTCAGATTCTAACAAGGTACGCCCCGTGGACAGTCTAACTAGTTAGGAATCGTCTAGATCTAAGTCAACCCTAGCATAGGCTTGTTTTCGTTTTCTTTTTCTTTATTTATTTGTTTGTTTGTTTTTCTTTTTTCTAAATTGTGAAATGGATTTTAACAACAGTTTTTTCAATCCTAACATGAATCCATATTTCACACCGACCTCATTTGACTCAGATAACTCCAATCTGGATATTTACAACATGAATTAACTATATATACCGAATTGGAATTATCCGACTCAATTGACCCATACCCCCAATCCTATAACCAAGATTTTAAAAATAATTTCTACACTTCACAGAGTCAATGGGGAATCACCTCTCCCAAATCAAACTTTCAACCGCCTTGTCCACAATTTTCACAAAATTCATTCCCCGATTTTGGTTAATATACTCCTTTTCCTGTTCCACCAACCGAAGAAAAATCTGATTTGGAAAGGAGTATGAAAGAGTCCCTACAACGAATTCAAAATTTACGCAATTCACATGAAACTCCATACACTCTAGAACATCCAATTGAAGAGAAATATGTGCTAGAAAAGAGTGTGGAACTCTTTTGTGAAACAGCAAAACAATTTCAAAATATGTGGGACTCTTCACCTCAACCAAACTTTTAAGAGTCATCTTTCTGGTCACACCATTTCAAACTACACAACCACCAATTCTAGAAATGAATATAGAACTCTTGCGTGAGTCCGAGCAACAATCACAAAATCTGATGGACTCACGACTTAACCATAATTTTCAAAACCAACTTCCATACTTATCTTATCAAGAAGAACCAATTCCAACGAGTATAGAAGACATGATTCAGACTCAAAATCCTGTTACTCGACCTATCAGTAGGTTAGACTCAATATTTAGTGAACTGATCAAAGAGAATGAGAAAAGTCTTTTTTGTCAACCTTTGACCAATCCTTATATCCCTAACTCTACTGATTGGACCCAAGAATCATGTGATTTTGGAAATCAAGATTTAATTTCCTTACATTTATTTGAACTTGCTCAAAATTTTAAGAACCACCTTGATATTTTGGTAAGTTATCCCTTTCCAAAAATTGAAATTAACCATGAAGGTGATCCTAAAACTCATGTTAGTGATTCCATTTCACTTTTTCACTCAATAATGACTTCGGTATCTTTACCAGATATTTTCTCTATTCCGGAGTCAACATTGAATCCTATACCAGTATACCGTGAAATTGAATCACCAATATCATATGATCACACTTTATTGATAGGGGAAGTGCGTGAACATCAATTCTTTAGTTTGGACCCCATTTTTGAACCAATTTCGACTCTCCCTTTTGAACCTCGACATTATCAGAGTCAAATTCTCGGGTCAGTATCGATTTTTGTTCTTGTTCTATTTGAGTCCAAATCCATTATCTCCCAGAATCACACTTCATTGTTGGACAAGCAAGTTGAAGAAATTGACTCAGTAATTATTTTTGAAAATTGGACATTTGATGGGGGTAATTTTTTCAATAAGATCATAAAGTTCTCCAATATTTTACTGGGTTGTATTAGAGAGGCCACTGGTGAGTTTCTGTAAGATTCACGATATTTTAATTGGGTAGCAATGCTTGTCCCAATCAGACCACCACCAGAGCCACTACCATAAGGTAATCTTCCTTCCCTTTTCCTTTGTTTCATGTATATACACATTCACGACGCATTGAGGACACTGCATGAGATAAGTGTGGGGGAAGGTTTACTAATATAGTTAGTTTTACATTTTCTTTCTTTTACACTTCTTTTTAATTTAAAAAAATCTTTTATATAAAAACTCTGTTCTTTTCTTTTTACAAAACTTTTTGAAACAAGATAAATAGTTTCGATTTATTTTTAAGAAAATAAAGATTATCTTAGGAATGAGGAGGACCTAAAATTATGAAATTTTAAACCGAGTCAAAATAATAGATCTTGTTTAAATTTTAGGATAAGAAAGTAAGATTGAAAAGATAATTTGATCTTAAATTTTTTACCTTAGATTTATGCACTGCACACTTACACAATTTTTGGGATTGAACAAAGACTGAAAATGCCATAAAAATAAATATATTAAAATTATAATAATAAAAATCACTTATTGAAGCTAGGTAGTTATGCCTGAGGAAGCATGATTATTCACGCCTAAAAAGGTAGACAAAAATAAAATAATCCCCTTTAGTTTTGTGGCCTTGTTTACTCGAGTCTTTAAGTCCGAGGGATGTTTTCTCATCTGGTGCCCTAAGATTATCTGGTTTGAGAGTCACCGACTAAAGGCTCACTACCCGGGTAAATAAGAAAGCCTAAGAAAACTAAGAGAAGAAAAAGAAAAAAATAATATATATTGATAGAAATAAAATGCATGAAAGTTAAAGTCGATATCCTAAAAATTTTCACAATTCACAAAGTGTATATTTTCTAAGAGTTTTATTAAAGATCAAAGAATCGATTCAATTTTAAATTCTTATATTTAATTTATAACAATATTTTGCATTTTGACTTAGTTTAAGGAAGAATAATTTCTGGTTAACCTATGACCTTGGATCGGTTAAATTTTTTTGTAAAAATATTTCAACACTTTTCTCTCTTTCAAAATGCGTTTTCAAAAATACTAACATTTGATTTCTTTCTTTAAGGATTTGTGGTGTAATCCGCTGAAAACCCTCAGGAGACAAAAAATCCTCCTCTAAGGGAAATCTAGAGGTTTAATGGCTTGTTGTACATACTCAGTGCAATCGAGTCACCTGTGAAAATGGTGTAATAATTTTCTTAATTTTTTGTTTTGCTCGGGACGAGCAAAAGATAAGTGTGGAGGTGTGATTTGTCTCCAATATTACATATTTCATACTACACTTTCACACTTATCTTAATAAAATTCTATTTAATAATGGGTGTTTCTCCTTATTTCCAGGTCCATGGCTTGAAGAAGAAGAGAGGCTCAAAAACTCCAAATATTTGAGGATTTTTAGAATCAAAAGAGAAGCCCACACATAAAGCCCAAATCTGCTGAACCAGGGAGCAGAAGTCAACAGTATGGGGATACCTACAGGCCATCCATACTGGCACCAGTCTACTGAAGCTGGCACCAGTAGACTGGCGCCAGTATGGCCGCAGAAACGCGTCCTGGGTGGCGTTTCCACTGCAGTCCTGGCACCACTCGAGTGGTGCCAGGGGCCATACCTCCCACGTGATGTCCCATTCCTCCCTTTGCTATAAATAGCCCCCTGGACTTCCAGAGCAGGATATATGCAATGTTTTAGGGTAGTTTCATCTCCATTTTATACTTTAGGATAGTTTAGATTAGTGTTCTTCCTCTTCCTCCTTTGTATTTTCTATTTCTTGTAGATCTTATAATAGGGAGAGAGAGTTGTACATGTTGGGAAGCAAGAGTGCTTGTAATAAAAGGTAACAATCTATGAAAGGTGCTCTCTTAACTTATCTTTGTTTTATTCTCTCTAATCCCTTTTACATGTGTAGCTAATTTTTCTCTCATGGCAGCTAACTACTAACCACTAACTAGTCTAACTTTTTTTATGATAATCCACATGAATCTAATAACCTCTACTTGGCCTTGCTCTTGCAAGGGCCATTGATGGCTCATGATGATGGATCTAATACCCTCACTTCCTAACAGGCTAACATTACTTTACTCCATGCTTACTTTTAGTTTTGATAGTTTAAGTGTAGTTTGCACTTATTTTGTTAAGTTGGGATGTGATGAGTTACATATGGGTCACGCTTTGAAATGCTCTTGAACCAAGGACTAGTGATTGCCAAGGATACATGTGAGGCAACTATCACTAAGAGGTTAGCATGTAGGTGGAGTCATTAGTAGTTAGTAACCATGAGTTTTCTTTCTTTTTCACTTTATTTTAAATATTCCAAAAGTCACAAAGATATTCTTTTCTATGTTTCCAACTTCTTTGTTTTCACCTTACTTCTCTTTTACATTCTTTGTTTTCCTTTCTTTTCATTCTTTCAAACATTGAAGAACTTTTAACACACACGTGAATCAACGGTAAAGTTTCTATCGCCTCTCGTCCTTGTGGATTCGACTCGTTGTAGCCTCTATGCTATAACAGAAGTATCGAGGAAGCCAAAACACACACACACACACACACACACTTTAAATCTTGATTTCAAAATATACACTTTTTGTGCGCGATTTTTCCTCGATCAATAAACAAGGAGGGTGATAGCATAACTAAAGACCAAGTTACTAATCAGTCTAATACAAATAATAATGTAGGAGCCAGAAGTCCAGACTCAACAAGAGCCCAGACAGAAGTCCTGGTCAATCACACGGTCTATCGGGCAATACAGAGGAAGAACCAACAAAAAACAGAGAGGCAGACATAGGATGTCAGTCGGCCGCCCGATCGACTGACCCAAGGGAGAAAAGACTGATCCAGTCCCCTGGTCGACCGGCCAGAAGACGGGTTTAAAATAGAGAGCTCGGCTCTTTAACCAGTCGACAACCCGGTTGACCAGAAAGACCAGCGGTCGACCACCCAGTCGACCACCACATGAATATCAGCAATTCTGATTTAGATTAGGATTTTATTCAGGTCCAGTTTAGATTCCGATTGATTTTCTCTTTTTTCGATTGATTTTCTCTTCTTTTTTTTTGATTTCCTTTTTTGTTATTTTGAATATAGATTTCATAGATAGATTAGGACTTATTATAAGCTTATAAATAGGCCTTTGTATTCTCTATTTTGGTATCGACTTTTGAGTAAGAAAATTTAGTTTATTCTCTCTAATTTCTCATGAATTCGAGTTGGTTATCTTGGTTCATGGATTCAAGTTGTCGTGTTCGTGGATTCGAGCATGATTTCTATCTGAAGATTTCTTCTAGGGTTCGTGGGCTCCGGAATGAGATCTAGCCGGCGTCGTTCGCTTTCCCGCTCCATATTAATTGGTATCAGAGTTTCAACAAATGTTTTGACGATGGCCGAAAATGATGATGAACAACCAAGCCTTCCACAAGGGCAGGCGTTGTTGAAAAAGATATCACCAGCATCAAATCATCCTTGGACCGGATGACCCAAGCAATAGAAAAGATATATTTCAAGATCGATGATCGAAGTCTTGCCGATGGTATGTACCAAAGCGGATGTGAGCGTTAATCAATCAATTTTCATTCACCACCTCCACCTCCATCAAGAAATCCTCATCCACAACCTCCGACACAACAAATTCCCCTCCAATAATCACCACCATGACAACACCCATGCCAACCATCACCACCCCCAAGACATCCTCTATGAAATCTTCCATATGAAGATCTTTCTGACGAGGAGAAATTCCACAACACCTTCTATCCAGAAGAAGGTTCCGAAGAAGGGGTTGATGATGGAAGGATGGCATATGGAAGAGGCCCTAGGTGGATGGCTAATCCTAATCCCAACAGGGGAGAGGGATTCCCTTTTCCCAACCCGGATAGCAGAAGAGGAGACTAAAGATCTAACGAGTATAGGATGAAGATCAAGGTTTCTTCTTTCAGTAGGAATGTTGATATCGAATCCTTCTTCGACTGAGTTTATGCAGCAGAGAAGTTCTTTGACATGGCTTACATCTCCGAGAAGAAGCATGTCAAGTTCGTGGCATACAAGCTCCAGAGAGGAGTAACCACATGGTAGGATCAGCTACAAATCACACGGAGGCATCAAATAAAGCAAACCAGATGACATAGAGGCACATGAAATAACTTCTACAAGGAAAATTCCTTCCACATGATTGTCAGCAGATCATTTACAATCAATTTGAGCAATGCAGACAAGGCACAAGAATTATTGCTGCATACACAGAGGAATTCTTTCACCTTTCAGCACGGTGCAACCTATCCATGACAGAGGATCAACAAACGACCAAGTACATCAATGGGCTAAGGTATCACATCCAAGAACGTGTAATCTTCCACGACGTGTTCTCTGTAGATGAAGTCCACAACAAGGTTATGAAGATAGAGAGGCTACAAAGCAGAGTTCTACCTTTCAAGCGTCCGTTGTCAATCGAAGAGCCATTAAAAGGCGAGGGAGTTCAGCTGAGCTCCACGACGGCTGATGAACTACTAGCACAACTGACGGTCAAAGCCTCTATGTCAGCACCAACAACAAGGCTTGCAGTCGCAAAGAAGAAAGAAAATCCCTCCACCAATCTAGGATCGACAAGTGTTACAGGTGTGGTGAACCTGGACATAAATACAATGAGTGTCCAAAGAGGAGACAAGTTAACATGGAAAACTATTAGGAAGAAGACGATGTGCAAATTGAGACTAATCCAGAAGACTCTAATTTTGTCAAAGAACATGGAGATCCTGTAGCTTATGTTGTTCAGAAAATACTCTGCAACCAGAAAATCCCTGACACCACATATACCTCAAATCTTCTACTCAAGATGTTCGGTCAAGGATAAGGTATACAACCTCATCATCGACAATGGAAGCTGCGAGAACATCGTGTCTAAGGCACTTGTAGATTATTTTAATTTGGAGACGAAGCCGCTTCATCATCCCTACGATATTGGGTGGATAAAGAAAGGCCCCTCTACCAAGGTAATGGATCTATGCCTTATTCCTATTTTCATTAGTAATACTATCAAGACTCCGTTGCTTGTGATGTTGTCGACAGACAAGTGCCATATTCTTTTACAGAGGCCATGTCAATTTGATGTTGATGCGATGCACATGGGAAAGAAGAACATATATTTGTTCACTTGGATGGGCAAAAGAATTGCTATGAGACCAATTCTGCTTACTCCAAAGTCTACACTGAAAAACACCTAGAGGGGGGGTGTATAGGTGTTATTGCTAATCTAACAATCTTTTTAAAACTAAGTATGATGAATGATGCAACGATCTCTCAAAACAAGACTAAGAGCCGAATACCCCGTGAGAGGTTCTGAACTCCTTCCTCCCAATTCCCCTTGAATGGGTTAGAGGTGCGCAATGCAACCTTGTTGTATGAGAATTGATCGAACAAAGCAAAGTATGATGGATGAATAGTGAGATGCACACAATATATCACAAGTATCACAAGCTTGAAATAATAGCACAAAGGAAGAAACAAGATCACAAGCAAGTAATAGAAAGCAATATAGTGCAATAGAAATTTAAAGTAAGAATGGACACAAGGCAATCGCAAACACAAGATGTTTGTTTCGAGATTCGAGCCACCGCTCTACTCCCCGCCTTCACCTCCGTGAAGGGTTTCCACTATCCACCGAGGACAATTACAACGGTCTACCGAAGACCCGAGCACCGAGCTCCACCAAGTACAATAACCTCTACCGAAGAGGTGTCTCCACAAGAACAAGAAGAGGAACAAGAACAAGAGTGATCACAACAAGATCACGAAACTTTTTTTACAATACTCTCACTCTTTTTACAACTTCACTATAGAATGAGTAAGGGATTTTTGGCTCTATGAAGTGAAGTGAGAAAAAACTCAGTTGTAGAGATGATTTTTGCAAGGGAACACAACTGAAAACTAGCTCAAGAAAGAATTGGAAATGGAGAGCTTAAACACTTTTCTTTTCTCTTTTGAAAACTTTGAAAACTTGAGGATTTTTCTTGGTCATTTGCAAGAGAGTCTTCTCATCTATTTATAGGGAGAAAAATAGGTTTAAAACAATTTATTTAGAGCTTATTTGCTCTGAAAAAGAACTGAAAAACCCTGTAAAACTCTGCCAAAAAACAGATCAAAAAACAGATTTCAGAATTGCACAAAAGAGGAAAGAGCCGTTAGGCAGCAGCAGGCTTGGCGGTCGACCGGGCCGGTCGACCGCCAGCTCAGCTGGTCAAAGAGCCGTTGGCTCGGGTCTTCTGGCGGTCGACCGGCCGGTCGACCCAGAAAACCTGAGAACAAACCTGCTCTCAGTCTTCCTCTCGCGGTCGACCGGACGGTCGACCCAGAAAGCCCGAGAGCACTCCTGCTCTCAGACGGTCGACCGCTCGGTCGACCGTAGGACGTGCACAGACGTGCACGTCCAGGCACAGTGGCCGGTCGACCGGGCCGGTCGGCCGGTCAGCCTGAAACAGGAAAACAGTGTATTTTTATTTTTGATTTTGAAAAATTTTGCAAAATAATTTTTGACTTTAAGGAAACTTAAGTAATATGCTAGTAGGGGTAAATAAACAAGATCTAAACATGGTATTTATTTTTGTAAAATATAGAGTCATGTAAATATATTTTTAAGGCATGAAACCTAATTTAAAACATGAAAACTTAAATACAAAACACACATTTTAACAAAACCAATTTGTGTGTGTGTATCCTAGAGCCAATATCCAACACTCAAACTTTAACATTCTATTCTTACAATGTTCTAGGGACTTCAAGGCTTCAAGAGGGGCTATCTCCACATGATTTTCAATTTTGCATCTTGAGCCCAAATTGAGTTGTCTTGAGTCCAAAGCACCTTCCTTTAGGGAAGAAGACATCTATTTGAGATAGAAACCTGAAACACACTTAAACAACAATTGATATTAGTACAAATAACTAATATGTTTTGTAATCATCAAAACACACTAAAAACGGGTGATTGTAACCTTGGGCCAACAATCTCCCCTTTTTGATGATGACAAAATATATAGGTTATTTAAACAAAAATGGAAGAAGAGCTTGGAAAGCTCCCCCTCAAATAATGCTATGTATCAAAAAAAATGTCAATGAAGAGCTAAATATATAAGGCATTGAAAACACATAGTTTTGTCAAAAACTCAAATGCAAAACACATAGTTTTATCAAAAACTCAAATGCATCAAGATATACACAATAAACAACCAAAACAATCAAACAAACTCATATTTTTCTCCCCCTTTTTGTCATACATCAAAAAGGGTTAAACAAACAAAATAGAAGAAAGTTTTTTTTTTTTTTTTTAAGAATCCATAATGCAAACATTCAACTCACCACAAATAAATGAAAATCTAGCATAATCTAGAGGTTTAGTAAAAATATCGGCAAGTTGAAAATCGGTAGAAACATAATCAATATCAATATCACCTTTCTCATAATGATCTCTAAGAAAGTGATACCTAATGTCAATGTGTTTGGT
The DNA here is from genome assembly GCA_038442645.1 of Agave tequilana. Taxonomy (NCBI): domain Eukaryota; kingdom Viridiplantae; phylum Streptophyta; class Magnoliopsida; order Asparagales; family Asparagaceae; genus Agave; species Agave tequilana. The sequence continues at coordinate 70,781 of JAVJIF010013628.1, forward strand.
TTTACTATGTTAATTGGCATTCTTTGTCATGTGAATAGTACTAGTATTATCACAAAATATTTTAACAAGATCAAAGTGTAAATCGTAGTCAAGGAGAGTATGTTTCATCCAAAGAACTTGTGCACAACAAGCTCCGGCTGCAACATACTCCGCCTCGGCGGTTGAAAGGGCTACCGAATTTTATTTTTTGGAAGACCAAGATACAAGACAATTACCTAGGAATTGACATGTTCCACTTGTGCTCTTCCTATCTACCCTACAACCCGCATAGTCGGCATCCGAAAAACTCTTCATATCAAATAGTCCAGTTTTCGGATACCACAAACCCATTTCAATAGTGCCCTTAAGGTATTTAATTATGCGTTTTACCGCTACTAAATGAGACTCCTTAGGACATGATTGAAAACGAGCACAAAGACAAACGGAAAACATGATATCCGGCCTACTAGCCGTCAAATACAATAAATTACCTATCATGCTACGATAAACTTTAATGTCTACTCTTTTACCTTGTTCATCCTTATCAAGCTTGGTAGTTGTTGCCATGGGAGTTTTGCTCACTTTAGATCCTTCAAGCCCGAACCTTTTGATGAGTTCCTTTGTGTACTTGGCTTGATTGATGAAGATCCCATCCGTCCTTTGCTTGATTTGGAGTCCAAGGAAATAGTTGAGCTCCCCCATCATAGACATTTCAAATTCATCCTTCATGCATGATTCAAAAGCTTGGCAAAGAGATTCATTAGTAGAACCAAAAATAATGTCATCAACATAAATTTGCACAATAAGAATATCTTTTTCTACATGTTTTGTAAACAAAGTTGTGTCAATTTTACCTTTCTTAAACCATTTGAAATCAAAAATGAAGAAAGTCTTTCATACCAAGCCCTAGGGGCTTGTTTTAAACCATAAAGAGCTTTATCTAATTTAAATACAAAATCCGGATGTGTAGGATCAACAAACCCGGGGGTTGTTCAACATACACCTCCTCTTCAATAAAACCATTTAGAAAAGCACTTTTAACATCCATTTGAAATAATTTAAAATCTTTATATGAGGCAAATGCTAGTGTCATCCGTATGGCTTCAAGCCGTGCTACGGGTGCAAAGGTTTCTTCAAAATCGATTCCTTCGATTTGAGTGTAACCTTGGGCAACTAACCTAGCTTTATTCCTAACAACGTTACCCGATTCATCCAACTTGTTCTTAAAGATCCACTTAGTACCAATTGTTGGTCTATCGTGGGGCCTAGGAACAAGGTGTCAAACTTGGTTGCGCTCAAATTGATTGAGCTCCTCTTGCATGGCTAGCAACCAATATGAATCGGCCTCGGCTTCGAGGACGTTCTTGGGTTCAACATGAGAAATAAATGCATAATGTCCACAATAATCATGAAGTTTAGAGCGAGTGGTTACCCCTTTTGATATTTCACCTATGACGAGGTCCTTGGGATGATGAGGATTGTATCTCCAACCCTTTGGAAGTTGTTGAGTAGGCTCCACTTCATTTGTTTGATTTTCATTTCCTTGAGCCTCTTCTACTTTAGCTTCACTTCCTTCATCATCCTTTGGCTTGTCTCCCATAGTAGTAGTATCCTCCAAGGTCACTTTCTCCAAGCCTTCATCCAAAGCATCTATTTCTACAACATTCTTAACAAACAAGTTAGATTCTTCAAACTTAACATGTATAGATTCCTCAATAGTCAAAGATGATTTATTGAAGATTCTATAAGCCTTACTTGTATTAGAAAACCCAACAAAATTGCCTCATAAGCTTTAGCATCAAATTTTCCTAAATTATCTTTTGTATTTAAAACAAAACATTTGCATCCAAAAACTTTGAAATATGAAACATTTGGTTTTCTAGAAAAGTACATTTCAAAAGAAGTCTTTGAAGTATTTTTACACAAGAAAACACGATTTGATATATAGCATGATGTATTTACGGCCTCGGCCCACAAATAATGTGGTAGACCATATTCACTTAGCATTGTCCTAGCCATCTCTTGTAAAGTTCGATTTTTCCGTTCAACTACTCCATTTTGTTGTGGAGTTCTAGGACAAGAAAGTTCATGCTTAATTCCATGTTCTTCACAAAAAGTGGTAAAGGGTTGGTTAATGAATTCACCTCCTCTATCACTTCTTATTCTTAAAATCGAAACATCTTTTTCTTTTTCAACTCTTTTCTTAAAAGTTTGGAAATACGAAAATGCTTGATTTTTGTGTTCAAGAAAGAAAACCCAAGTAAAACGTGAAAAATCATCAACTAAAACAAATGCAAATCTATTCTCACTGAGACTTTTGGTTTGTGTAGGGCCAAATAGATCCATATGGATTAACTCCAAAGGACGTGATGTCATGATATCCTTAATTGACTTGAAAGAAGACTTAGTTTGTTTCCCAAATTGACATGCGTCACAAACTCGGTCCTTTTCAAAACTCAAACAAGGAATACCTTTCACCATTTCCTTTGTGTTTAACCTAGATATGTGGTCAAATGAAATATGGCCTAATCTTCTATGCCACAACCAAGAGTCGTCATCGAGGGCTTTTAAACAAGTAATATTACAAGACATATTAGACATATCTATCATATAAACATTACTTTCACGAAAATCGGAAAACACACAAGTATTAGAAATTCTATCAATTACTTTACAAGCTATATGATCAAAAACAACATCAAAACCTTTATCACAAAGTTGACTAACACTCAAGAGGTTTTGCTTGAGTCCATCAACTAAAACTACATTTTTAATTAAAGGGGATGTGCCGAGTTTTACATTACCAATACCGATGATTTTACCCTTGGCATCATCTCCGAAGGTGACGGTGCCACCTTCATGGTATCTTGATAGGGTTGCAAAGTTGTTGATGTCCCAAGTCATGTGCCTTGAGCAACCACTATCAAGATACCACAATCCTCTACGTCGTTGGGCTTTGGAAGATACCTATATCATTTAACAAAATTGTTGACTTTGGTACCCAAACTTTCTTGGGTCCTTGAAAGTTAGTGTTTCGAACCCATACATTATGATAAGATGCACTTAGTCTATCATAGCAAAAATTGGCTAAGTGTCCTTTCCGCCCACAATGTGAACATGAGAACACTCTTCCATACATGAAGCATGATGAGTGTGTGAAGTGTGAGCATGCTTTGGGGGTTTGCCACGATGTAAAGGTTGTGTGGTATGAACATGAGCATGAGCATGGTGAACATTTTTCTTAGGGGCTTATTTCTTAGGAAACATAGCCTCTATCTTCTTCTTATCAAACTCACAATTTTTTAAAACAATTCCTAATGAGTCTATTCTTTCTTTAAGCATGGTAATCTCATTAGAATCAACTAGTGGGGACTTACCTTTACAAGAAATCTTATACTTGTCAAAATCTTTTTGAGTGGAAACAAGAGTGGAAAGTAATTCATCTTTTTCTTTAGAAATAGTAAAGACTTGAAGATTAAGAGATTCATTTTCCTTTTTCATTTTTAAATACTTTTTCTTTAGGGAATCATAATTATGTGATAATTCTACAAAAGCTTCTCCTAGTTCATCCATGGAAAGTTCATCATTAGGAGAAGTGGAAGGGGTTACCTTGCTTGTGCTTTCATTAGCCATGAAGCACATGTTGGCGGTATCAATCTCCTCCTCGGATTCGCTCTCGGAATCCCATGTAGTTTTCATTGCCTTCTTCTTGTGAGGCTTCTTTGAGGTGGAGGGCTTCACTTTATCCGGACACTCCGCCACTATGTGTCCCGGTCTTTAGCAATTAAAGCAAATGATCTTTCTTTCTTCTTTGCCTCCTTTCCATCTCTTCCTTCCTTGAAATTTAGCCTTGTTGTACATCCTCCGGACGTTCTTCACAAGAAGTGAGAGCTCTTCGTCATCTTCTTCTTCATCGTCTTCGTCGGAGTGTGTGGATTGACTTTTGAAGGCTATTGTCTTCTTCTTGGAAGGAGCCATGTCCTCCCTCACTTTCCTCTCCATCTCATGGGTTTTGAGGTTCCCAATGAGACCAATTAGCTCCATCTCCTCCTTGTCATTGAGTTCCTTCAAGGTTGTTGCTTTTACTTCCCATGAAGGAGGAAGAGCCCGGATGATCTTTCTTACTCTTTGATCGTTGTCGATAGCATCACCTAGAGAAGAAAGTCCATTAGTGATCTTTGTAAATCTTGTAACCATATCATCTATGGTTTCATTTTCTTGCATGCAAAAATTCTCATATTGGGACCGAAGAAGGTCAATCTTAGCCCTCTTCACTTGTGAGGTCCCTTCATGTGTAACTAGCAAATGTGTCCAAATTTCATATGCGGACTTGCAATGAATAACTCTAGCTATGTCATCATCATTAAGGGCTTGAAGTAGTGCATAGTGAGCCCTAGCATTGGCATCAAATTCTTTGGTCTCTATTTCGGACCAAGTGGATTCATCACCGGGGGTACACTAAAGGGTTTGGTCACGGCCTTTGCAACTCGACTACCTAGATATTGCAAGAAAATGGTCATCTTAACCTTCCATATGGGAAAGTTAAGTCCATCAAACTTAGGAGGGGTTTTAATTCCATCGGCCATTTTTACTAAGTGAATATGAATGAAATGATTAGCAAAATTAGGATCTCTCTAAGGTTGTTAAGCCAAATCCTAGAGTCCAAGCTCTGATACCAATTGAAAAACACCTAGAGGGGGGGGTGAATAGGTGTTATTGCTAATCTAACAATCTTTTTAAAACTAAGTATGATGAATGATGCAACGATCTCTCAAAACAAGACTAAGAGCCGAATACCCCGTGAGAGGTTCTGAACTCCTTCTTCCCAATTCCCCTTGAATGGGTTAGAGGTGCGCAATGCAACCTTGTTGTATGAGAATTGATCGAACAAAGCAAAGTATGATGGATGAATAGTGAGATGCACACAATATATCACAAGTATCACAAGCTTGAAATAATAGCACAAAGGAAGAAACAAGATCACAAGCAAGTAATAGAAAGCAATATAGTGCAATAGAAATTTAAAGTAAGAATGGACACAAGGCAATCGCAAACACAAGATGTTTGTTTCGAGGTTCGAGCCACCGCTCTACTCCCCGCCTTCACCTCCGTGAAGGGTTTCCACTATCCACCGAGGACGATTACAACGGTCTACCGAAGACCCGAGCACCGAGCTCCACCAAGTACAATAACCTCTGCCGAAGAGGTGTCTCCACAAGAACAAGAAGAGGAATAAGAACAAGAGTGATCACAACAAGATCACCAAACTTTTTTTACAACACTCTCACTCTTTTTACAACTTCACTATAAAATGAGTAAGGGATTTTTGGCTCTATGAAGTGAAGTGAGAAAAACTCAGTTGTAGAGATGATTTTTGCAAGGGAACACAACTGAAAACTAGCTCAAGAAAGAATTGGAAATGGAGAGCTTAAACACTTTTCTTTTCTCTTTTGAAAACTTTGAAAACTTGAGGATTTTTCTTGGTCATTTGCAAGAGAGTCTTCTCATCTATTTATAGGGAGAAAAATAGGTTTAAAACAATTTATTTAGAGCTTATTTGCTCTGAAAAAGAACTGAAAAACCCTGTAAAACTCTGCCAAAAAACAGATCAAAAAACAGATTTCAGAATTGCACAAAAGAGGAAAGAGCCGTTGGGCAGCAGCAGGCTTGGCGGTCGACCGGGCCGGTCGACCGCCAGCTCAGCTGGTCAAAGAGCCGTTGGCATGGGTCTTCTGGCGGTCGACCGGCCGGTCGACCCAGAAAACCCGAGAACAAACCTGCTCTCAGTCTTCCTCTAGCGGTCGACCGGACGGTCGACCCAGAAAGCCCGAGAGCACTCCTGCTCTCAGACGGTCGACCGCTCGGTCGACCGTAGGACGTGCACAGACGTGCACGTCCAGGCACAGTGGTCGGTCGACCGGGCCGGTCGGCCGGTCAGCCTGAAACAGGAAAACAGTGTATTTTTATTTTTGACTTTGAAAAATTTTGCAAAATAATTTTTGACTTTAAGGAAACTTAAGTAATATGCTAGTAGGGGTAAATAAACAAGATCTAAACATGGTATTTATTTTTGTAAAATATAGAGTCATGTAAAATATTTTTAAGGCATGAAACCTAATTTAAAACATGAAAACTTAAATACAAAACACACATTTTAACAAAACCAATTTGTGTGTGTGTATCCTAGAGCCAATATCCAACACTCAAACTTTAACATTCTATTCTTACAATGTTCTAGGGACTTCAAGGCTTCAAGAGGGGCTATCTCCACATGATCTTCAATTTTGCATCTTGAGCCCAAATTGAGTTGTCTTGAGTCCAAAGCACCTTCCTTTAGGGAAGAAGACATATATTTGAGATAGAAACCTGAAACACACTTAAACAACAATTGATATTAGTACAAATAACTAATATGTTTTGTAATCATCAAAACACACTAAAAACGGGTGATTGTAACCTTGGGCCAACATACACAAGAAAAACATCCAGACTCATATACCTATGCAATCAAATTGATCGAAAATCAAGGATGAGATCTTTTGAAGAGGAAAGGACTCATGTAGGAGAACAGAACCAAAAGTCCAGACTCAACAAGAGCCCATGCAGGAGCCCCAGTCGACCGCCCGGTTGACCAGATAATATAAAAGAAGAACCAGTAAACAACAGAGAGGCAGACACGGGATGTCGGTCTACTGCCTGGTTGACTGACCTAAGGGAGAAAAGACTGAGCCAGTCCCTTGGCCGACTACCCGATCGACTGACATTGCAGGAAAGACCCGCGGTCGACCGCCACGCGAATATAAGCAATTCTAATTTAGATTAGGATTTTGTATTCGGGTCCGATTTGGATTCCCCTTGATTTTTTCTTTCTTTATTTTGATTTTCTTTTTTTATTTTGAATTTAAATTTCATAGATAGATTAAGACTCATTGTAAGCTTATAAATATGCCTTTGTATTCTATATTTTGGTATCGACTTTGATTAATAAAATTGAGTTTATTTTCCCTAATTGCTCGTGGATTCGAGTTGCTTATCTTGGCATGTGGATTCGAGTTGCTGTGCTCATGAATTCGAGCATGATTTCTACCTGAAGGTTTCCTCCAGGGTTCGTTGGCGCTAGAACGAGATCTAGTCGGTGTCATTCGCTTCCCCGCCCCGCGTCAAATAATTAAAAAACCCAAAATGAAAAGTTGACCAGCAGGCACATATATGAATAAGTAAATAACGAATAATAGATGAACCATGTCAATGAAGTATACCTAGATCGAGACCCGCAACCATGGAAGCACCTTAATTGAAAATAAGAGAATCGTGCTGATAGTGTGTTATAAAACTAAGAAAATTTAAAGAAATGGGAAGAGAAAGCCAAGAAGAATTATTCTCAAGTTTGTGTGCATTTCATTCATCTTTGTAGCCTCTATTTATAAGCAAATATAAGTATAAGTTGCAAGGAAGAAGATGGAGACGGCATCCATTAATTCCTGCATTCACAACAAGATCACAAGGAAGAAAGTGGAGAGATCACCTACTAACTCGTGCATTCATACAAGGAAGAAGGTGGAGATGTATCGTGGTCATCCACTAACTCATGCATTTACAGGGACATTAATTTTTTTTGACAACCCCCAAACTCTTCATCCTCTTTTAATTCTAATATCCAACTTATCAATATAACCGAGCTATTTGTAGGAATTATCTTCTATCTTCCAAAAGTATCTATATGCACGCCTGTGTGCGCAGGCGCGCGTGTCTATCTGCGTGTGTGCACACACACGCTTTGTTCATACACTGTATAATAGAAATGGTAAGTTAACATTTCAGAAGTTGTATTAGCAAATCTAAACTAACTCTCAGCATACTTATAATGAAATTCAGAAGGAAACAAGTTCCAAATTTGAATGAAACCTTGATAAAAAAAATTTCACAATATTTCAGATCTTATTTTAAACCCTTTTGGCATGTTTTGGCTTTAGATTTTCTGTAAAGTGTACTTTATTTTATGTTGTAGTTATAGCCTTCCAGGTTTGCAAATTGTATAAATCATTAATCGCAATTTTCTAAACTATAGTTATATTATGTTTGGATACAGATAGAGTTATCGCAAACTATGTTTTATTTTCTTTCATATGTTTGTTGGAGTTAAGAAAAATCAGTATTACTGGATTTTCTAAACTGAAGACTGCGCTTAGGCCTAAACTTTAAAATTATATAACTGTAATTTAGTAGACTGAGTAAGAGTCAAATAAAAATCAGGTTTGTTTTCTAGAGTTAAGAAGCTTAACTACAAAAAGCTACAATAAAAAAACTTAGCTACAAAGTAAAAAAGGCCTTTCAGGTTTTAAGATTTTAACATAATCCCCAAAAAAATCCTAAAAGGAAACAATTTTAAAAAGTTCTCAAGCAAGTGACAGAAGTGTCCAATTTCAACATAGCTATAAGCCAATGTGAAAAGTTTAACCTAATAAGATTTATATATCTAATAATCATAAAACTTATAGTATACTGAACCAACTAAAATATGTGTGCCCCTTCATGATTACATATTTAAAATCTCTCTCTCTCTCTCTCTCTCTCTCTCTCTCTCTCATCCATATGTCAAAAAGAAAGTGAAATACAAAAAAAATAATATTATGATACCCAACAATCTAATTGTAACATTTATATTCATATCTCAAGAAAAAATTAAATAATAAAAGAGCCGCATTTATTAAGAATCTCTATTTTGAAATAAAAAAAGAACATTTACTTGAGGTAAAAGACATGATACTCATCCCAAAAAAAAAAAAATGAAACGTGTCTTTTATTTTTTGATTGAAGATTAGAATTCTCTATAATCAAAGCAAATAATCTATAAAAAAAAAGTACAGAAGAAATATTAATAAAATTTATCCGAGCATCATTTCTATTTTTGTTACATGTACGTAGCATGTGCTTAAAATATATAGATTTTAATACTTTCCCTGGAGCTAAATGTGCATCTTTGTAAAATAATTTGTGTTTAACGCATGCTTAGATGGACTTGAATCTAAATGGCTCAAACACAATTTTAAATCCTCATTGCCACACTCAAAACTCCAAATAGGCAGAGAACGAGAGAATTGAGAGAGAGATATTTGCATATATTCTAAAATTGTGCTCAGAACCCTAGTTTATTGTCCTATTTTCGTTTTGGAATTTGAAATTATATCAAAGCTATAAAATCTTAAAAGAGTCAATTATTATTTCAGCCCCTACTAAAAAATTGTGATCTTTAATTGGATGAAGGGCTATGTAGGCATCTCCACCTCGCAGGATTGAGTCCCATTCCATGTTGCTGCTGGCATGAAGATGATGAACGAAAGGAGCCCACCAACCTGTGATTCGAGTCTATCTTGAATGTGTTATAGTTTTGATTCACAGAATTGGAATTTGGGGTCACCAACCATTTTCTTTCTTTTTGTTTATCCCCATGTTCCTTATCTTTTGTTATAAATATAGAGTGCACCTGAGCTTTCTTATCTTGTTAAAGCCAACTAAAATTAAAGCCATATGCATGAACCACTCATTTTTTGTGCTTTTTTTTAAAAAAAAAAAAGAAGAAACAGTCATATTTAAAGACTTGATAAGGTTCTGAGGAGGTAGAAAAGTAATGGTAGGATGTACACTAAGTAATCTTATCAAATCTTTTTCAACAAAGACTGCAGACTGCAGTCTGGATATTTTCCTCCTAAGTCATTTTCAAGAAATCTCTTTCAACTATAGCTTGTTTCTTTTTTAATCCTATTGTTTAAAACAGATAAGTAACCTCTTGTCCTATTGATGTTAAGTTTCTTCTTATCTCTCTGACTGAATTGGTATGGACATATTGGGTGTAAAATGTATATGGAGTGATGTTGTAACTTGTATTTTGGGGCTTTTGTTTGTTTGAGGAAAGCCCATGATAGCGCGGGAATGATGGTAGTTTCAGCAAATTTTAGCTGTGGATAATTAGTGGACTAATGGACTAGGTTTTAGGGTTGTGCTTTCACTTCATCCGACCTGATGATGGCCTACAAACAAAGATAACCAGAACATCAGAGGATGTCAGAATGGTTCCAGACCTAGTAAACCCTCTGATGTTTAAGTTAGCCCAGTATGCAAGGTGAAGCTTGTTGGATAATAGAAAATCGAAATATGCTAGGGTTGTAGGACATATCTTTCTTTGAGGCTGCTTGAGGATATTTATAGATAAGAGAGTGTTCTGGGGGGCTCATATGACTTTTCATAGCAGGGTCTTGGGCTTGCTCTGCCCACATAGGGCGTGTTAAAATCTTTCTTCTTAGTGTTTAGAAAAAAGAAATAAGAGCATTAAGAGCAGATGATAAAGAAAGGAGTGTTGTTGGTGTTTTGATTAGAAGGAAGACTAAGTTAAGAAAATGAAAAGAGAAAAAAAACAAAGAAGTGTGTTTTTAGACTAAGAAACGAAGAAAGAAAAACTGAAGCCTACATACCTCTTTTGTAGATTATAATACCTTGAATCAGTTGCGAAGGTTTACCTAGGAGTAAAGCGAAGCGAAGCAAAGCAAGACAAGGAATAACATAAAACAATGATCTACTAAATTGAGTAATAATGAAAAAAAGGAGGAATTACATTGAATGTCACTCTCAATACAACTCTCTCTGAAGAAGATTACATTTAGTGTAACTCTAAATACAATTATTCTTCTCATCCTTCTCTCATGAAACTCTCTCTAAACTAAACTATAAAAAAAAATCAGAAAAATAACATACGAAAAAAAGTAAAACCCTAAGCTAAACTAAAAACAAAAACCTAATTCTATCTCTCTGCTGGAGTGGTGCATTTTTGTCTTCAGAAATGCATGTATTTATATGAGAAATAGAGTGAGGAGGAGCGCATGAAGATAGGAGGAGCAAATACTTTTCCAATAGCCTCAGTATTGCCGCGAAAACGGGACTTTGGCCGCGTTTTCGCGGCAAAGATCTGGACACAGGGCCAGATCCTGGGTGCCATCATCTGCTGATTGTAGATACACTTTTATCTTCAATTGGATTTTCATTTTTGAGCTCTGGATTCGGCGATATCTCCATTAATCTTCAGCTAAGCAAATGGTCAATTGAAATTTGAATTTAACCTGTTTTAATTTGGTGTTATTTTCTTTGATTTGCTCACATCTGCACTTATCCCATAATATCTGTCCCAATCCTAGATTTTGATTTAAACTCAATTAAATTAGAATTTAAGTGGGCTTTGGGCTAGTTTCTTCTCCATCTCTATTAGTAAACGCCTGCACGTTATTTAGACAAAAATATGATTAAAAAGGAGAGTTTATTATGAAATAATTATGGGAATGTGACAATAAATATGCAACATTTAGTGACCGATCACACCCCTACACCTATTTTTTACTCGTCCTTGAGCAAAACAATAAAAAATAAAATAGCGCTAACTTACTTTAACTCACTTTTGTACGAATCACGGTTGCACTTAGCATGTGCAACAAGCCGTTAAATCTCTAGGTTACCCTAAATGATGAGTTTTGTCTCGTGAGAGTTTTAAGCGAATTACACCCACAAATCTATAAAAAAGAGAAACAAAGTGTTAATATTTTGAAAATACATTTTGATAAAGGAAAAACATATTTGAAGTATGCTTACAAAAATTCAAGTAATCCATAAGTCATAAGAATACCAAATTATTCATTCATAAACTTAGTCTCTATTCAAAAACTTGTTATCAATCAAGGTAAAGATTTAAAACTGTATTTCTCACCTAATCTATTATTTTACCCTATGTTACATGCATCATCGTGACAATGAATATTTGACTTGAGATTCTTCAACTCTAACTCTTATACCTTATTATTACATAGTATGGCGATAATATCCCTTAATTTTTTAGGCTTTCTAATTCGCCCATGTAACAAGCCTTTAGTCGGTGACTCCCAAACTGGACAGTCTTAGGGCACCGGGTGAGAAAACACCCTAAGGACTTGAGAACTCGAGCAAATAAGGCTACAAAACTAAGAGTTTTTATTAATTATATGGACCACTTTTAGGCTTGAGTACTTATATTTTATGAGGCACAAACCCAACTTAATCAAAAGAATTTTCTATATATATACATTATTATAAGGCATAAGAATTTTTATTTTAGAACTCTAAGTGTGTAAGTGTATAAAGTATGCATATTTCATTAAAGTAACAATCAAAACTAAATTACTTTTTCAATTTTTCTTCCTAACCCTAGAAATTAAACAAATAATCTTATTCTGACCAAGTTTAAGAATCCTAGTCATGATTCTTCTATTCTATAAAATTAACTTAATTTCTGACAAAATAAGTCAAAATATAGTTTCCCTTTTCAAAAACTTTTAAAGAAAGCAAAATAAATTTTCTTTTTCATATAAAAGTAATAAAGAAGAAAACCTATATTAGATTCCTCCCCACACCTATCTCATACATTCTCCTCAATATATGAATGAATGTATATGTGCATGAAAAAGAGATGAGAGAAGGAAAAATATTACCTCAAGGTGGTGCTTTTGGTGGTGGTCGGATTGGGCCAAGCGTTGCTACTCAATTTAAATAATACAGATTTCAAGGAACCCACCTTTGATGATCACTTTCTTATTTATATTGTTATTACCCGGAGACTGAATAGGATCATGTATATTAAATTCATCCCGGTTATATGATCAATCTTGAAATATTATCTCGTAGTCATTATTGTCTATATCTTAGTTCAACAAAGGAATGTGATTCGATGAACTGGATGATTTGGGTTCCAGAATGAAAGGAACGAACCAATACCGACTCGAGAATATGATTCAGACCAAGTTTAGATTCAAGAGTCCGTTTTGGTTCAAAAGTTGGGTCCAAATCAAAGAAATGAAATTTATATTATTTTTCATCAATGGAATGTGACTATCCAAAATAGGTAGTTCAATTTCAAGTTCTATGAGTACAGGAATCAATGTTGACTCAGGAATTAGGTATAAATCAGGTAAGGATACCAGAGTCAATATAGATTCAAAATTTTGAATTGAATTACAAAGTTGAAGATCGGGGTTATATTCATAATCAAGTTCAATTTTCTTAATGTGAAAACTTGTCATTTTTTTCATGATTTGGGATTGGTTAAGTTCAAGATGTTGTGGTGGAATTGAATCTTGGTTAAAGTCTCCAAAGATTATAATTCTTGGTTTCTATCAATATGGTTAGAGGAATCGGGAATGGTCAAAAATTGAGAAGGAAAAGTTTCTGTTGGCCCAAAGGCCCATCACTCTAATTTTGATGACGACTAACTAATGTAGTTATAGTACTAATGATCTTGTATTTAATTAGTATTAAATATTTGATCAAGATCTTAGTTAGTGTTTAGCTTCAACAAAGGATTTAAAGTCAAAGTTTTGAAGCTAGCATGTGTTGATTTAAGAGCTCACGCATCAAGATCGCATTAAGTACTCAAGAGGAGTCTAGCTCATTGGATCAACTTCTGGACCAAGTTAAGAAAGAGGAGAAGACCTTGAAGAGAAGATTTCCAAGAAGACTTGTGCCATGTTATAACTGTCAAGATTTTATTTTTAGATAAAATATAAAAGATAGATTAGTTGGTGGATTGCTCAAGTTCATATACACTCACACAAGATTTATATGTGTTTTCATAAAAGAGTTTTCGTTTTGAAAAATACCAGTTTGATTTTTAAGCTTCAAAATATACATATATTTTATCAAACTTATTTTAGAGCTTATTGTCAAAAACATAGATATTTCATCATATATGTGTAGTGGATCATATTCATACACACTAAGCTTCAAAATTGTTTAGAATATCTTGTTTTTGTATTTGGAAAAGTTTTGAAAAAATCTTTTTGAAAAATACAAGTTTTTGTTTAAGGCAAAACTTCTATATTATAAAAATAGTTCAAAATATTTGTAATATGTTTTGATTTTTAATCAAACATGTTTGTATTTCAAAGTATATCAATAAACTTATTTTTGTAGAATTTATGAGAATTTATAGGATTTTATTGAATGGAAAATACCGAGTTTTTAATCCCTAAAATGTTAGTTCTCGCCTTCTGCCGGTCGACCGAGCCAGAGGTCGACCGGGCGGTCGACCGACGTGCACAAACGTTCATGGCCTTGTTTGGCTGGAGGGCCGGTCGACCGACCCCGTCGACCGCCATAGAGTTCTGCTCTCTGGAACAGGCCCCGGTCGACCGGGCGGTCGACCGGCAGAGAGCTTCCGCTCTCTGATATAGGCCATGGTCGACCGCCCGGTCGACCACGGGCACAACGGTCAGAAATCTTACCGTTGGCTGATCGACGGGCAGTCGACCAACAGCAGGATTTCCTGCTGAGTTGGCCTCCAACGGCCAAATTTTAGGAAGCCATATTTTGGGGTTCCCTTGGACTGTTTTCTACAAGATTTGTAGAGAGTTTTTGGGCTAGTGTTTCCTACATATCTCAGTGGTTTTCTCCACATATTTTAAAGCTATATTTCCAAATCAAAAGGAGAGTTTATCAAGTGGTTTTCAAAAGTGATTCTTTGATTTTTTTTCACCACCAAATCAATTCTAGTTTTTCTCACACTTACTTGAGCTTTCCATTGCTATATCAATCTTATAGGAGAGTTGTTGTAAGAGGATTTTTAGGTGGTCAAAGTTTTTAGATCACTAAGTGTTCAATCTTGTATTTGAAGAGGCAGACTTGCGGGTTCATATTGTTTCGAGTTCTAGTGAGAGCTCGGTGTAGAGTTCGGCCTCAGCAAGCTAGTGTGCTTGCGGTGTATAGTTTTTGTGGGAATAAGAGAGGGACTAGTGAGTCCAAGGAGTTCTAGTGTGAACTTGTTGTAGGTGTTGCGGCACCGAATGATCCGGTGGGATCGATTCTAGTGGAAATCCTTCATAGTGTTGAAGGCGGGAACGTAGAGCAAGGATGCTCGAACCTCAAAACAAATCTCTTGTATTTGTGATTACTCTTTCTATCTCTCACTTGTGTTTATATCTTGCATTCTCTAATTGTTCATATTCATTACTAGCTTGATATACTTTTGCTTATATTGATATATGTTTTGGGATTGTTTGCTCACACTTGTATTCAACCAAGAGAGCCATCAGGCACCTCAACTCTTATCTAGAGGAATTTTAAGGAGATAGTCCAGAGCCCTTCACCGGGAATTCGGCTACACTCTTGTTTTATACTTGGTGTGCTTAGCTTAATAGTTTTTAGTCTGCATAAATAGTTTTAATTCCGCATTATTTCATCATTAGACTAGCTAGTCACCTATTCATCCCCACTCTAGGTATTCAGTTTCCTCGTTCATTTCATTTATTGTGTTAACCAAATGACTAATTATTGCTTCTAACCTATCAATAGATTGGTTACAATCAAAAGTTGATTGGTTGAAATTATTTTGGCACTAAATCAAGGATTCCATTCTATCTTCCCTATTAATCTGTTCTTCTTCTTATTATGGTGGGATCTGAAAAATAGAGTAAGGATTTTGCATTTGAAAATTTTGATGGGATTGTGAGTCTTTAATATTTTGGATCTATTGTTAGGACTCAAGAAAGGCTTATAAACTCTTTTCTTATTCAGATTTTTCTTCTATAGATTGATCCTGATTAGGAGTATATGAAGATAGTTGTTGGTAAGGTGGTTGACCATATCACTCGAGAGAGTTATATCCCTTCTAACTTGGTGAAGAGGAGAGATAATGATTGTTCCAGTCTTGTTCATAATATTGGGATTGGGGCATATGTTGATTCAGATAAAACCAATCAGGCATACTTGGTTGGTTAAAGTTATGAAATGTCGGGTTGGTGATATCCGAGTCAAAAGAGATCGGGGTGAAGTATAGATCACTATATGCATTGAAAAAATTATAATTATAATACATATCACAAAAGAAATGTGAAAAACAAACAAACAAACAAACAAATAAACAAAAGAAAGAAAAATATAGCCTAAATTAGGGTAGACCTTAGACTTGGACGATTCGTAACTAGTTAGACTGTCCACGAGAGGTATATTGAAGTAATCTGACCCCAAGTTAATCAACGATGTAGGGACAAAATCAGTGGAAGGTATCCATGCCAGAGTAACAGGCCTAATTATGTCAAACCAATGTTCTTCGAGGTTTCATCTCTCAATCTCCAGCCTTTAACACCGATTTGAATTGAATCAAACTTAACAACTTTCTCCTTGTCTGAGATATCCATAGAATCAATGTCTATCAGATTTTAATAAGCTGAGTTAGTGAGTAAGAAGATGGTTTTCAGGCTAAGAAAGGGTAATGACTTCCCCATTTTATCTTGTTATACAACAAGCCCTTAATCATTTTTAGAGCAATTGCAAGTATATAGCTAAATAACACTCAAGCAATAAGTCATACAAGTGTGCTTCCTATGCTACATGTAATGCACGCATACCTTAACTCTAGCACTCTTTAACAGTAATGAAAAATGAAACGAATTAGACACATGCCCTAAGATCAAGAGTCTAAACCATTTTTTAGATTAACACCAAAAGGGTTACTGTTGAGGCTAGAAAAGTATGTACAATAAGCTAAACAGAAAAACTAATACCTGCAGAGGATAAACTTTGAATTTCAAGCAACCTGCAAGAAAGCATGTGATTGACAGAGGAAAAAAGTAAAAAAGAAAAAGATTAAGGTCAAGAAGTTAAACGGGTCGATCCGTACGGAAAGATGCGATGGAAATGTTTTAAACTTAAAAAAAAAAAGATGATGGTTATAAAAGAGTTTAATTAATAAAAGGAGAGATCATAATCTACTAATCATCTACCACAACTAAATACTAGTCTATGAAGTATAAACATCATATTGAATCTAAAAAGATTAATCCTAGAGTGCTGCTTCAAATTCAAGCAAGAAGAGTAAGATAGAAAGTAAACCCTAATTAAAGTTTACTAGATATAAACATTAGTTTATTAAAGTCCCTAAGTATGGCATAAGAAAAATCATTTTAGACTTAACATTAAGCTATCAAAGTATCTAAGCATAAACCAAGAATAACCATTAAATAGTGTAATCCTAAAACTAGTTTAACTTAATTTCATCACAAATCTTCAAGAATCTTAACCCTAAGACTTCATATAGGCGTAGAATTCAATCAATTCATCTAATAAAACTAGACTTAGTTGGTGGAGAGATTAGCAAACTACAAATAAAATTAGTTACTCATATTCACGGTGAAACTAAGCATGATGATTAAAGAGTGCATAAAAAAAAGCAACCAAAAATTGAAGAACAAAAATTAAAAGACAAAAGAGATATAAAAAGAAAGTAAGAACCTTTATTGAACTATCACTGATCCAGTATAACCTTCTTTTCTTTACAAATCTTCTTCTTCAAATTAAAAACTAGAAAATACAATAGAAATTCGGAAAGAAAAAGATTTAATAAAACCTTAAAACTTTATTTTCTGATATGCCTCACCTCTATTGCTCTGCCTCTCTATTTATAAGAGATCCTAATGGTAGAATCCCTACAGACTCAACCACCAAACCGCTATAGCCAATTCCTCAAGAAAGTCGCATTTTCGCATCTTTTCAGGAGAAAACACGGCAATTGGGTGGAGTCCGTTGGCCCAAAGGCCTTCCACCCTAGTTTTGATGATGATTAACTCATGTAGTTATGTTTACTAATATTCTTGTGATTTTAAGTTTCAGATCATTAGCAAGATATTAGTTGGTGATTAGCTTCAACAAAGGTGTTTAGAAGCTTTTCATGGTGATTCCAGGGCCAAAGCTTCAAGATCACACATTGCCTAGCCCATGAATGGAGTTTTGGAGCAAGTCAACTTGAAGATAAAGATCATCAAGAAGACTTAGGTATCCATAGTTTAGTTAGTGTGTTTTAGATCCTTTTGTAAAACTTAGTATAGTTGATATGCTCAAGTGCACAATAACACACACGTTTTATATTTTGGATTTGGTTTTCATGAATAGTTTGATCAAAACAAGTTTATATGTATAGTAGATGTATTCTAATTATACATACATGCTTAAATGACTTATACAAGCTTATTTTGACTTTCCTATTCATGTATTGAAAAATCAAGTTTGATAAAAATACAAGTGTTGGTTTTGATAAAATTTGCAAGACTCAAAAATGAATTGATATGATTGATATATGTCTTGAAATTTTTATCACTTGTTTGTGTTTCAATATAAAATGTTAAAACAACTTTTGTGGATTTTTAGAAGTGTTAAAAGATTTTTAGAAAAATATTTTACACTGTTTTTCTGACCCAGTTTTCTATTCCAGGCTTCAACCAGTCGACTAAGTTAGTTTAATAGTCGACTTGGATGAAGTCGGTCGACCGGGCCGGTCGACCGACGTGCACAGATCTGTGCACGTTTGGCAGCTCTGGGACGGTCGACCCGGGCGGTCGACCGGGACTGAGAGCAGTGCTCTCTGTTTGTTTGGGTCGACCGTGCCGGTCGACCGTGATTGCCCAACGGTCTCAATTCTGACCGTTGGCGGTCGACCGGGCCGGTCGACCGTCAGCCTGTCAGGCTGCCACATCAGCCTAACGGCTAGTTTTCTGATGAGGCTATAAATACCCCATTTGTTTGAGATTTTCTCTAAGATTTTTAGAGCTAAAAATTCCTGACTTATTCGGTGTTTTAAACAAGTTTTGAAAAGAGTTTTTGTGCTAAAATGATTTCATCCTTTTTGTTTTGGGTTTTTGGAAAATCAAAGAAAATAGGAATTTGGGATATTTGTATTGGTTTTCATTCTCTATCTTTTACAAGAGTTTTCCCAAGTATTTTCTTTGTTGCTTGTTTCCAAAAACACCTAGTTTTTCCACACTTGAGCTATCATCTATTCTAATCTATTAGGATCCTTTGTTTAATGGAAAAAGAGAAAAGAGAAGAGAGATTGTTTGTGGTTGAAAGAAACCACTAGTTGTACACCCTTGTTCCTTTTTGTATCCCTCTTCGGCAGAGGTGATCGGGTGATTGGTTTGCTCCCTCTAGTGAGAGGTGGAGTTTGGTTGTAAACCCTCTTCGGTAGAGGTGTTGTGGTTGTTTGGCTACGGGCCTACCCCTCGGTTGTGAGGTGGTTGTTTGAGAGAGGAGTTCGGTACTCCCTTGTTGTACAAATCCTTCTCGGTGAAGGTTCCCTCGGTGGGAGTCCTCGGTGGACGTTATAGTGGATTGGAAATCCTACACGGTGGTGTAGGCGGGGATGTAGAGCTAGGGCTCGAACCTCGAAACATATCTTGGCCTTTGCGTTTGATCCATTGTCTCTCAACCCTCTCTCTCATTTATTTGTGCAAAGCATCATACTTCATTCATATCATATATTGCTTGTGTTGAGCATAATTCATATTGCCATATCATATCTATTTGCTTGTGTTGCCTTGCATCTTTTATATTGTTCATCCTTATATGCTTGGCTTGCTTGTGTGTGTGCCTCACTTATACTTAACCACAAGAGCTTCACATAGCACCTCAACCCATTCAAGGGGAATCAAGAGAAGTTAGTCCAGAGCCCTTCACGGGGAATTCGGCTACACTTGTGTGTTGTATTAAGTGTGTTGCAATAATTTGCATTAGCAATAATTTGCATTAGCTTCCGCATTTAGCGCACTTAGTTCACTAGATTAGCACTTACACCTATTCACCCCCCTCTAGGTGTTTTTCAATTGGTATCAGAGATAGTACTCCTGATACTTAGGCTTAACATCCTAGGAGTAAGATCCTCATTTTAGGCTAATCCTATTTGCATTTGCTTGTTTGCACACATATAGTTTACATCCATGGACTTCATGACCCCACCTAGCTTTGATTCTTCCAACATTGTTGTTTGGAAGTATAGGATGTCCTCATACCTAAAGACCCTAGGTATGCATGTTTTTCTTGCGGCTACCAAAAGATGTTATCTTGGTGATCGCAATCATATAGGGGCCAATGCACAAGCCCTTGAGGCCATTAGAAGCACATTACCTAAAGACTATCTTTTATGTGTTTCTAACTTTGATTCCGCTTTTGTAGTATGGAACAAGTTGACAACCACCACCACCTCCAAGCTTCAATTGCAAATTCAACCGGAGGAATCTAGTGGAGAGTCCAACTCACAATGCTATATGATCCAAGGGAATGACTCCCTTGAGGTACATTCGGAATCCCACTTAGATAATGATGATTGTGCTAGTTCTTCAAATGATTATATTGATCCCCATGCTTTAAATGAAGAACTATCTATTGTGTGTGAAAAATTAATAGAAAAATATAAAGTTTTGAAAAAGAAAAAGTCTAGAAATTGAAAAAGAAAATAAAAATTTGCATTCTAGACTTGACATTGTTTTGCAAGAGAAAGATGAGATTTTGGATGAAAGGGATTCATTAAAATCTCAACTTGATCTTGCACTTAAAGAAAATGAATTTTTAAAATCTAAAAATGATTGTGAAACACTTTTGAAAAATAATGATATTTTGTCTTCAAAAGTTGAATGTGTTTTAAGAGATAATGATTCTTTAGAAAGAGAAATTGTTTTTATTTCAAAAGAATTAGAAATTTGTTTAAATAAAAATAAATCTTTGAAAATGATATTTCTTCACATGTTTGCCATGCTAGGGTAGTTCCATCTAAATCACCTATTGCATGCCACACTTCTTCTTTAATTAACAATGATATATCTTTGATTAAGAAGAGTGTAGATTGTTTGGGCTCCACTTTGAGCCAATGTGTTGTTGGGCATACACGTTTGGAAACCTTGTTTCGAAAGAAACAAGTTCCATCTATTCATGCACACCCTCCACGGCATACACATGCTCCTCACGGACACACCCATCACATGTATGCTCATGTGTACAATTGTACACTTTGTGGACGAAAGGGCCACCTTGCTAAATTTTGCTATGATAGAATACATATTGATAATTTAGCAAAGAATTTTGCTTGGGTTAGAGAAGGTACTAACCCCCATGGACCCAATAAGGTATGGGTACCAAAGACCACCCCTTCTTTGTTTAATGTAGGTGTGGGCTCTCACAAGACGTGAGAGTTGCCGTACCTTGGAGTGGATGCGTTCCGTACTTAAAGGAGATTAAATGGATGCATCACTTTCAAGGGAAGTTTGGTGGAGAGGACCACCATGTTTTGGAGACAAGGAGAGGTGCCTTCTAGGTTTTGGTAACGATTCCTAACTCCTATTTATTGCTTACATGCTTTTAATATTCATGTTTTATAGCATGTTTCATTGTTTTGTGATTAGTATTTAAATACCATGTTTATTAGATCCTTGACATACATGTATAGTATTTGAGACACCCATGTTTAATATGGACAATTATTTTAGTGTTCTCACCCTTGTTTAGCTATCATGTTTATCATAGGTTTAATAACATGTGAATTTACATAATAATCATGTTTTTTGTTTATCATGATGATTTTTATATTTTTTTTTATACTTCATGTCTTGATTACATGTTTAGATGTTAGTTTTCACTAAAACTAGGTATATACTTGTGCATATAGTGGGCCACAAATAAATCTATATATGTTTGGGCTTGATTGCTTATTTGAACCCATTAGATGTGCTAGTATAGTCTAGTTTTGATGATTCATACATTTTAAACTTGTATTCCGATTTTTGGATTTGTTTTATGTGTATAAGTTTTCAATTCATGTATATGTGTATTTTGCCAAACTTTAAGATATACATGTATACCCCTTGAGTCATTTGCCTTTCATGCAAATCTATATATGGACTCAATTGTGTTTAGGGATATGTATGTATACTTATTGTGTTGACAATTCATACATATACCTTGAAATGAAATTTGTTTTGGTGAAAATTTAGTTTTTCTTGATTTTGTGTTTAATTGTTTGACTTCATGTATATGTCTATTTTAATCCAAATTATTGTTATACATATACATCCTTTTTGAGCCACGTGCCTTCATGCATATATCTTTGTGGACTCGTTGTGTTTGGATATGTATGTATACTTTAATTTGTATAAAACATACATATACCTTGAAGATTAAATAAGTTTTAATGATTTTCATGTTCTCTTGTTTCAAGGAATTTTGAGCTTAATTAAAATTTTCATAATGCCATGTCACACATTACTTGTACACTCACCTTTTTAAAATATTTCTCATGAGTATGTTTTCATGAGCATGTATGGACTTTATTGAATATTGAGTGTTTTTAAGTGCTATGTGATTTACATGTGTTTTATGAAAATTATTTTTGTTGTATTCCTTACTTGAAGGATTTCGTACTAGTTTAAAAGATTTTCCATTTAACTAGTTACGGTGTTCTTCAATTTGATAGAGTTTTTCAAACAAAGCTTATTTTTTAAATCTATTTTTGAAAACCCCTACCCTTTACGGGAGGTTGGATGGGAGTCCATGCCTTGTATGTTTTTATTGAAAATCATTTTAAACTTGTGCATGAGATGGGAGGATTAGTAATATGAGTTATACCATGCTTTTATTGTTATGTCAGTTGGTATCATTGAACTCTTTAATTGGTATCAATTTGATTCTTTTGTATACTCATATGTTTATTGTGTATGTATACTTTCAATTGGTATCATCTATTGGTGATTGGTACTCATTCTATTTCATACACATATACTTGTTTTATTTGTGCTATTATATTTCTATATCTTAAGCACAAATTTTGTTTATATTAGAGCTTGAGTTTCAACTTTATTTCAATTGATTTAGTTTTCAATTGGTACCGTATTTCAAGCCTACGCATTGTTTGTGTTGGTATTTCATAAAGGGGGAGAAAATTCGTTTTTCATATTTCAATTGGTATTTGTATTTCCACTCCCGTACTTTATGATAGAAAATAAAAAGTTTAAATTGATATCATATTCTTAAAAGAAAAATACCTTCTTTTGATATCAAGATGTCATGTGTTTTGAATTGGTATCTCAAAATTTTGTATTTAAAAAAAAAATAATTACAAAAGTTTTGATTTATATTGTCTATATGCAAGGAGAGCTTAACATCTCTTCCACATATAGATTCATGTTGAGTGTATCTTATATTGAGGAGCTTAACATCTCTTCTTTATGTGGTACACGTGTGTAGGGGGAGCTTCACATCTCCTCTTATGCATTACATAATGTGTGTTATGTGAATTAGGGCTTAACATCCCTCCTTTCATGTAATGCATATGTGTAGGGAAGCTAACTTAGCGTCTTCCTCTTCATGAATGTATATAGCATATAACATTTATTGATCTTTGTTTATTTTCAATTGGTATCAAGATGCTTCATTGACATATTTTTCTATTGATATCATGTTGTTTATAGTCACCCCTTATTGACTTTGTTTTTGTTTTAGACAAAAAGGGGGAGAACATTGTTTGTATTGTTTTGATTGACAAAAGGGGGGAGAAAGATTTTTACCCCTCATTTTATTGTTTTGATTGTTTACCCCTTTGTTGATGATTGACAAAAAGGGGGAGAATTATTTGAGAGTTTAACATGCATATATAAACCAAAATCTTTTTAATATGCATGATTGGTACAAGTTTTTTATATGCATACTTATGTTTTTGCATATATTAAGTTTTATTGGTATCTAGAGCATCTAGTATTTTTGTTAATATTTTATTAATTTAATTGGTATCTAGAGCTTCTAGAATATGTTTATGAGTTTTATGCATGTTGATGCATACATGTTTATGTACATTCATTGCATATCTTTTGTTTATTTGTTTATGCATGAGTTAAGGGGGAGCTTCTTTGAAGCTTAACTTTAATCCATGCATATATTTCGTTCCATGAGTTTTGTCATCATCAAAAAGGGGGAGATTGTTGGCCCAAAGGCCTTCCACCCTAGTTTTGATGATGATTAACTCACGTAGTTTTGTTTACTAATATTCTTGTGATTTTAAGTTTCAGATCATTAGCAAGATATTAGTTGGTGATTAGCTTCAACAAAGGTGTTTAGAAGCTTTTCATGGTGATTTCAGGGCCAAAGCTTCAAGATCACACATTGCCTAGCCCATGGATGGAGTTTTGGAGCAAGTCAACTTGAAGATGAAGATCATCAAGAAGACTTAGGTATCCATAGTTTAGTTAGTGTGTTTTAGATCCTTTTGTAAAGCTTAGTATAGTTGATATGCTCAAGTGCACAATAACACACACGTTTTATGTTTTGGATTTGGTTTTCATGAATAGTTTGATCAAAACAAGTTTACATGGTTTATTTGTATAGTAGATGTATTCTAATTATACATACATGCTTAAATGACTTATACAAGCTTATTTTGACTTTCCTATTCATGTATTGAAAAATCAAGTTTGATAAAAATACAAGTGTTGGTTTTGATAAAATTTGCAAGACTCAAAAATGAATTGATATGATTGATATATGTCTTGAAATTTTTATCACTTGTTTGTGTTTCAATATAAAATGTTAAAACAACTTTTGTGGATTTTTAGAAGTGTTAAAATATTTTTAGAAAAATATTTACACTATTTTTCTGACCCAGTTTTCTGTTCCAGGCTTCAACCAGTCGACTAAGTCAGTTTAGTAGTCGACTTGGATGAAGTCGGTCGACCGGGCCGGTCAACCGACGTGCACAGATCTGTGCACGTTTGGCAGCTCTGGGACGGTCGACCCGGGCGGTCGACCGGGACTGAGAGCAGTGCTCTCTGTTTGTTTGGGTCGACCGTGCCGGTCGACCGTGGTTGCCCAACGGTCACAATTCTGACCGTTGGCGGTCGACCGGGCCGGTCGACCGTCAGCCTGTCAGGCTGCCACATCAGCCTAACGGCTAGTTTTCTGATGGGGCTATAAATACCCCCATTTGTTTGAGGTTTTCTCTAAGATTTTTAGAGCTAAAAATTCCTGACTTATTCAGTGTTTTAAACAAGTTTTGAAAAGAGTTTTTGTGCTAAAAAGATTCATCCTTTTTGTTTTGGGTTTTTGGAAAATCAAAGAAAATAGGAATTTGGGATATTTGTATTGGTTTTCATTCTCTATCTTTTACAAGAGTTTTCCCAAGTATTTTCTTTGTTGCTTGTTTCCAAAACACCTAGTTTTTCCACACTTGAGCTATCATCTATCCTAATCTATTAGGATCCTTTGTTTAGTGGAAAAAGAGAAAAGAGAAGAGAGATTGTTTGTGGTTGAAAGAAACCACTAGTTGTACACCCTTGTTCCTTTTTGTATCCCTCTTCGGTAGAGGTGATCGGGTGATTGGTTTGCTCCCTCTAGTGAGAGGTGGAGTTTGGTTGTAAACCCTCTTCGGTAGAGGTGTTGTGGTTGTTTGGCTACGGGCCTACCCCTCGGTTGTGAGGTGGTTGTTTAAGAGAGGAGTTCGGTACTCCCTTGTTGTACAAATCCTTCTCGGTGAAGGTTCCCTCCGTGGGAGTCCTCGGTGGACGTTATAGTGGATTGGAAATCCTACACGGTGGTGTAGGCGGGGATGTAGAGCTAGGGGCTCGAACCTCGAAACATATCTTGGCCTTTGCGTTTGATCCATTGTCTCTCAACCCTCTCTCTTATTTATTTGTGCAAAGCATCATACTTCATTCATATCATATATTGCTTGTGTTGAGCATAATTCATATTGCCATATCATATCTATTTGCTTGTGTTGCCTTGCATCTTTTATACTGTTCATCCTTATATGCTTGGCTTGCTTGTGTGTGTGCCTCACTTATACTTAACCACAAGAGCTTCACATAGCACCTCAACCCATTCAAGGGGAATCAAGAGGAGTTAGTCCAGAGCCCTTCACGGGGAATTCGGCTACACTTGTGTGTTGTATTAAATGTGTTGCAATAATTTGCATTAGCTTCCGCATTTAGCGCACTTAGTTCACTAGATTAGCACTTATACCTATTCACCCCCCCCCCCTCTAGGTGTTTTTCAGAGTCAGGGCACGTGTTTTGGGCGCTGGCTTCATCTGGTCCGTTCATGTAGAGATATATCCTCAGAATCTTCGTTTGAACTCTTGAATTTAAAATAACCTTGTTTTCTAGATAACCTAAAAGTTGTCTATAAATTCAAATTTAACTTGTATTTTCCCCCTTATCTTTGAGTTGGAGCTCAAGTAACTTGATTTAAATTGATTATCTCTTTTATCTCTGAATTGGGATAAGATAATCTCCGAATTATCAGGGCTTGATGGGCTCTTGGGCTTCTTTTGGGCTTTTTTCTCCTTTAATTATGGAAGTATGCACATTACTAAACAATAAAATAATTAAATATTAATATTTTATAAAAAATAAACATGAAAATTTGACTAAAAATATACACTTTTGATGAACAATCACATCCCCACACATATCTTTTACTCATCCTCGAGTAAAACAAAAAAGAAGAAAAAACTAATATAACCTAAACTAACTCACTTTTGCAGGAATCACTGTTGCACTAAGCATGTGCAGCAAGTTCTTAAACCTTTAGATTACCCCTAGAGGACGAGTGTTGTCTTGTGAGGGTTTTCAGTAAATTACACCCACAAAATCCATAAAAGAAAGAAAAATAAAGTGTTAGTATTTTTAAAAACTCATTTTTTTAAATTGAGAAAATATTTGAAATATTTTTATAAAAATCAAGTAATTTATAAGTCTTAGGATCACTAAATTCTTCATTCCCATACTTAGTCTTTATGCAAATATTTATTATCAATCTAGGTTAGGATTAAAACTTTTCTCACTTAGTCTATTATTTTACCCTAAGTCATATGCACCATTGTGACCGTGAACATTTTACTCGGGATTCTTCAACTTCCACTTTTATGACTTATATATATAACTTCTTTTCTTAAAGAAGTTCGAAGTATTACTACTTCGTTGTCCTTTTTGCTTTCTTTTTTTTTAATATGTATAACTCATCAAATTTTTTTTTTGTGTGTGTATTAAGGCTTCTTGAGGCCCTAATACCTAACTAGTCGATTATTAGATGTGTTAATACATATATTATATTTAATATTATTAATTTTTTCTCAAACTTACCTAATTATCTTTTGCGTAAATACCACGACTTTCTTAGGCCAAAGCACCTAGCTAATCAATAATTAGATTTGTTTATTTTTCATATATATATATATATATATATATTCTAAGGCACCTTTATTTTGAATCTAAGTGTGTAACTGTATAAAATATGCATATTTCATCAAGGTAAAAATCAAGACTAAATTACTTTTCCAGCTTTTCTTCCTAAACCTAAAATTCAAACAAATAATCTTATTTTGATCAAGTATTAAGAAATCCTAATTATAATTTTCCTATTCCTCAAAATTAACTGAATTACTTACCAAAAATAAATCGAAATTTGTATTCTTTTTAAAAAGTTTTTTAAAAGAAAAGAATTTTTTCTTTTTTTATTAGTATCTATCCATGTTAGTTTATTATTAAAAATATTTTAATCATGTTAAGTATGTTACATGTTAGACCCTCCCCCACGCCTATCTCATGCATTGTCTCCAATGTATGAATGAATGCGTGCATGCATGGAATAAAGTGTAAAAGAAGGTGATGTTATGTTACTAATATTTTGGGTTAGTAGACCTATGGCTGTGTATGCTTCCGGTACTGCTTCCAAGAATGATTTGAAACATTGACCATTTAGCTTGAATTCATTATCATTCTTAGTGTTCCATAACTATACCACTCCATATGGAAACATAGTCCTAACAATGAATGGCCCAGTCCATCGTGATTTCAACTTCCCTGAAAAAGGATGAAGCCTACAATTATAGAATAACACTTCTTATCCGGAGATAAAAGTTTTTCTCATGATAAACTTATCATGAAAAATCTTAACCCTATCCTTCATAATCTTTGCATTTTCGTAAGCCTCGTTCCTCAATTCCTCAAGTTCGAAAATTTGCAATTTATGAAGCACACCAGCCTTATCTAGATCAAGATTTAGCTGCTTAATTGCCCATTAGGCTCGGTGTTCTAACTCGACAGGAAGGGGGCAAGCCTTTCTAAAGACTAACCTATAAGGAGACATCCCTGAATCATTTTAAAGGCGGTCCTATATGCCCACAAGGCATTTACCAATTTGGTAGACCAGTCTTTTCAGTTTTGATTACAGTTTTCTTCAAGATCAGTTTAATTTATCTATTCGAGACTTCTACCTGCCTGCTAGTTTGAGGATGATAAGGCGTGGATAACTAATATATTATGGCATATTTTTGCATAAGAGCTTCAAAAGTTCTATTGCAAAATGTGAGCCATTATCACTAATTATTACACAAGGGATCCAAAGCGTGAAAAGATGTTTTATTTCAAAAACTTGACAATAACTTTGCTGTCGTTTATCTTGCAAGAGATGGCTTTCACTCATTTGGATACGTAATCCACAACCGCCAAGATGTATTGATGCCCAAATGAACTAGAAAAAGGATCCATAAGTCAATGCCCCAAACGTTAAAGAGATCTACATCTAGAATTGGGTTGAGGGCATCATATTATATTTCAAAATCCTAACTATCATTTTGCATCGTGTGCACGTTTAGCAAAAGTCGAATGCATCCTTAAATAATGTGGGCCAATAGAACCCACTATGTAATACTTTTTTGATAGTTTTACAGGGACCAAAGTGTCCATCGTATGCAAGCTCGTGACAAAAGGTTAGAACACTTTTTACCTCCTCATCGAAAATACATCTCCTAATGATTTGGTCGAAATAATATTTAAAAAGATAAGGTTCCTTCCAAATGAAATATCAGACTTGAAATAAAAATCGATATACATCTTGTTTTGACCAATAAGATAGAGTTTGATTTGTGACTAATAGTTGACTATGTCAGCAAACCATGCTATGTCAGCAAACCATGGTTTCCTAAAGGTAAAAATGATATACATCTTGTTTTTGACCAATAAGATATAGCTGTTCATCGGGAAGTCACCATTGATTGGCAACTTGTTGGAAGGGGCATCTGGAACACGAGAGAGGTGATCGACGATGATGTTATTGACAAGCTTTTTATCTCAAATTTTGAGATCAAACTCTTGAAGAAGGAGGATCCACCGAATAAGTCAGGCCTTCGCGTCCTTCTTGAGCATTAGGTATCGAAGTGCAGAATGGTCGATGAATATGATGGTTTTGGTATCAAGTATGTACGGATGAAAATTTTTCATTTCAAACACTACATCCAAGTATTCCTTCTCAGTTGTAGTATAGTTTAATTGAGCATCATTAAAAGTCCTACTTAAATAGTAAATCACATGATGCTTGTTGTCAATGTGCTATCCTAAGACAACACCTAGATAAAATTGGAAGTGTCACACATGATCTCAAAAGGTTTGGACCAATCTAGGATAGAAATTATAGGTGCAGAGATAAGTTTTATTTTGAGCTTCTCCCAAGCGTTAAGATATTCATCATCAAAGATGAAGGGTACATCCTTTGCTAAAAGGTTGGTTAGGGGTCTAGCAAATTTGCTAAATTTTTTAATGAACCTACGATAGAAACTAGCGTGTTCTAAAAAAGAACAGATGTCTTTTATATATTTGGGTATGGGAGGCTTGGCTATGACCTCTATCTTTACCTTGTCCACATTAAATCCTTTTCTAGAAATTTTATGATCTAGGACAATCCCATGTTGTACCATGAAGTGACACTTTTTCCAATTTAAAGCCAAATTCTTTTCAATGCATCATCGAGGATAGTTCTAAATTGTGAAGACATTAGTCAAAATAGTCTCCATAAATGGAGAAATCATCCATAAAGATCTCTAAAATTCTTTCGACCATGTCAGAGAATTGGCTTAATATACAACCTTAGAATATCGCGGGGGCATTGCATAGACCGAAAGGCATTCAGCGATAAGCGAAATTCCCAAAACATGTGAACGTTGTTTACTCTTGGTCCTCCGGAGCAATGGAGATTTGTTTGTACCCCGAGTAACCATCTAGGAAACAGTAATACTCGTGGCCAGCTAGTCGTTCAAGCATTTGATTGATAAATGAAGAGAAAAATGGTCCAGCTTTTAATTTTTGATAGTCAATGCAAGCTCGAACCTTTGTAGGGAGTCCCGTTTGTACTAACTCTTGGTTTTTATTCTCTACAATGGTAAAATCAGATTTCTTAGGGACCGCATGGACTGGGATGACCCATTGCCTATCAGAAATGGGATAAATTATCCCATTATCCAAGAGTTTTACTATATTAGTTCAAACAGCCTCTTGCATAATAGGGTTTAACCTGCGCTGTTTGTTCCTCTTTTGTTTTGCTTCTTCATTTAGATGGATTTAGTGTTGAACTATAACTGGACTCAATCTCTTTATGTCGGTCATCGTCTAACCAATGGCTTTCCTATGTTCCCTAAAGATTGTTATAAGCTCCTTTTCTTGCCCATCAGTCAAGTCGGATGCAACAATGACAGACAGAGTCTCTTGTTCACCTAAGTAGGCGTACTTGAGATATTTGAGCAAGCCTTTTTGCTCTAAGGAAGGAGATCACTCAATAGACAGAGGAGTCAAGCTTATTGGCTTCGGATCTAATGAATTTGGGCTCAATGCCCACTCTATAGTAGAATTACTATCTCATCAAGTTTGAAATCCTCGAATTCCAACTCGGCATCATACTTGGCTTCTAGCTTTTTCTCCTCACTATGCTCACTTGTCAAGTCCTTAAAAAGGTTTACCTTAAAGGTGGATCTTCCATATCGTAGGGTTATTTTTCTAAGTTGAAAATATTGACTTTCTTAGTCATGTCTCCAAAAATCAATCTCATGGACCCGTTTTCACAATTTATAATTGCATTTGCAGTTGTCAGGAATAGGCGTCCTAAGATGACGGGAGTTTCATACCTAAGATTAGAGACTAGTTGGATCTCTAAGACAATGAAGTCTACAGGGTAGATGAATTCCCCTATTTGGATAAGAACATCGGTTATTTCTCCTTTTGGGACTTTGACTGACCGGTCAGCTAACTGGATCGTGACTTGAGTTGTGCTAAGTTTGCCTAACCCAAGTTGTTGGTATACTGAGAAAGGGAGTAATTTGATACTGGCCTCAAATTAAGAAGTGCTCGATTAATTTCCGTCTAACATATTGTACAAGAGATGGTAGGGCAATCGGGATCCTTGTACTTGATCGGGATTTGATTGGATAATTGCTCACTAATGTTAGTGGCTAGAAAAACCTTCTTAGGCATATTGGTCTTTTTTTTCTTGGTGCACATGTCCTTGAAGAATTTGCCATAACTAGGAACTTGTTGGATTGCATTAAGAAGAGGTACGTTAATCATCACTTGATTAAAGATCTCAAGTATTTTTTTCCTTTTGTCCATTATTATTACTCCTAAGCTTATTCAAAAATGGGGCTGTAGGCTTAGTACTTGTTTGACTGACTTATCTTCAAAAGTGGGTGGAGTGGAACTGGAAGGAGTGGATGTTTCAGTTAGGTCCAGTGGCATTGACACTTGATTATCGGCTAGTTTTCCTGACCACAGCATATGAACCACATTACATTGGTTCATTGGAACCGCTTGAGCCATATGAGCTTTACTAAAGTTTCTAGGTTTTGTTAACGGTTGACTAGGCAAAGTCCCTTTGGGCTTTTCTCTTATGGAACTGATTAACTGACTCATTTGACCCCCTAATCTAGATATAGCTTGTCCCGTATTTGTATGAAAGATGTCAAAATCTTCTCAAAATCTGTAGATTTCTTGTCGGCAGTGGGACTTTGAAAGGAAGGTTGTGGAGCTTGATTGGGAAAATTAGCTTGATAATAAGGTGGTTGGAAATTGTTGGAGAAATAGGGCCTGGGATAAGCGTTGGTGTTTTGAGCCCATGAAAAATTTGAGTGATTTCTCTAACCGAGATTGTACATCTGTGAATATGGATTATTATGGGCCTTGAGAATAATGCATTCATATGTTCGGGTAACATTTAATGGGTCATGAACACGGGACACTCTTTGAACACATGGTTTATAGCTTGACAGTAAGTACGGCCCGCAGATTGTGTTGGGCTGACTTGGTTTACAGAAATAGGATCCTTAGTTTCTATGGCCTCTAACCTTCGCATAACATTATCTAATTTATCCTTAGCTGCTATGAAGTCCTCTATCAAGTGGAGAACTCTTTTAGAAGAAATAGAGTTGGAATTCCTAGACCCTTCGCTGGAAGGTTCCGATTGTAAGGTTTTATTGGCTAAATCTTCATAAATTTCTCACCCTTTATATTCATATTTTTCAAGAATCTCCCTCCTCACATGGTTTCTAGAAGAGTCTTATTTTGATAATCTAGACTATCGTAGAGAATTTGGCATTACTGCCACTTCTTCACGGATGATGAGGGCATTGGACAAGAAGGTTCTTAAAACATTCAAATTTTTTCAAAACGGTTCGTTAAGTTTTTACTTGCACTGCATTATATTTTTTCTCATAAAGGCGATCTTATAGATAAGGTAGAACTTCTTTAAGAAGGATTTGATGAAATCATCTCACAATGTGATAGAGTTTTCTGCTAAACTGTATGACCATTTCTTGATTAGGTCCTTGAGGGCGAAAGGTATAAGACGTAACCTTACTGTATCATCTCCTAACTATGGTATCCTCATCATGAGGGACACCTCTTCAAATTCTTTTATGAAGAAGTATGCATCCTCAGATCTAAACCATGGTAGTGAGGGAGAATGTTAATGAATTATGACTTTATCTCAAAGCTTTTGCTTTTAGCTTTAGAAAGTTGAATGCAAGATGGAAGTGATGTGCTAATAGGATAGAACATATCCTCTAGGGATATTGGTTGTACCATGATTTGGTTAGATTGAGGTGGTAACTTAGTCCTAATCAATCTAGATGTAATTGGGTCACTTGACCATACTTGCATGCATAATCAATTCATACCAATTACCTGTAAAAAAACAAAAATCAATCAATCCTATTCTAGGGTAAGCTTAGACCTAAATGACTCCTAACTTTAGATTATCTACAGGAGGTATATTGCAGAACTTAATCACAAGTTAATCGGTCATGCAATCAGTCTATGATTTTGCATCATTACATTGAATTTCCCTACCGATTTATAAATAAAATATCGCTCATGAACCGTGTTTTGGTCTATTTTGCAGATAATCAAGAGTTCAAGGGCAAAGTCAGAATAAGAGCCTAATTAAACTCAATTATGGATAATTAAATCTCATTACTTGGAGTCAAGCTAGAGACTTCTAGAAGATATATTATCCAAAAGTTGGGCACGAATTTAAAAAAAAATCGGATCCAATTTTCGCAAATCCAGAATCATTAAAAAAGTCCTCGCAGCTGGACGAAGCCACAGAGCAAAACTAGGGAATGGGTCCCTGGTATTATCGCGCAAATGTTGCAATTGCTGCGCTTATGTGGCAATTTTGTGGGTCCACTTGTCGATCTTCGACGTGTGGCATCGTCTCATTGTCCAGAGCTTGCGTTTGCCTTAAATACTGCATTTTTGAACCTGAGATAGTTGAACAGCGAGAATTAGGGTTTCTTTCCTTAGGATTAGTTTTAGGTTTATTTCTTCTTTTCTTTTGTATTTTTTTTTATTTTTTAGTTTATATATTAGGGCTCAGATAGATTCAGAGGAGAAAAAGAGGGATCTTTTACTAAAGAGTGACAATCTATGTAAATATGTCTCCTTTCTTCTCTATTGTAATCTTCTCCATTTTTATATGATGCTTAGCTAGTTTCTTTTCATGGTAATTTAACTACTAACTGTTGGCCCAGAGGCCTTCCACTCTAGTTTTGATGATGATTAACTCATGTAGTTATGTGTACTAATAATCTTGTGATTTTAGTTTCAGATCATTAATCAAGATATTAGTAGGTGATTAGCTTCAACAAGATGGTTTGGAAGCTTACACATAATGATTCAAGAGCCCGAGCGACAAGATCATATATAGCACTCATTGGAGTCAAGCTCGGTGGATTACGAAGTTTTGGATCGAGTCGGCTTGGAGACGGCGCTCTACAAGAAGACTTCGGTACCCTACTTTAGTTTTGTGTTTAGATCCAAATTTTAAAGATTAGAATAGTATGATATGTTCAAGTTCACAGCACACACGTTTCATGTTTTGAATATTGGTTTTCGGTTTTTCTGTTTTTGGTTTAACCGATCTTGGTTTCATGAATAGATAGATCAAAACAAGTTTACATGGTTTTATGTATAGTAGATTCATTCTATATACATGCATGCTTAACTCGACAAACTTAGTTTTGACTCACTTATTCATGTGTTTTATGTTTTGGTATTTTTAGCAAAACATATTTTGGAATTAAAAGTCAAAAACATGGATATATATGTTTCATGTATATAGGATTATATCCATATACA
Organism: Agave tequilana; assembly: GCA_038442645.1. NCBI lineage: Eukaryota > Viridiplantae > Streptophyta > Magnoliopsida > Asparagales > Asparagaceae > Agave > Agave tequilana. The sequence continues at coordinate 105,034 of JAVJIF010013628.1, forward strand.
TCATGCCTAAATGTTGTTTAATATCATGTTTTTGTATTTGGATGAGTTTTGGATAAAGTGTATTTTCAATTCAAAAATCCAAGTTTTAGAAAATACAGTTTTTGATTTTTGATAAAAATGATAAGACACAAAAATGTTTCAAAATGTTTGTTATTTGTGATGAAATTTTTATCACAAGTTTATATTTCAAAATAAAATGATAAAACTATTTTTGTGTAATTTTAGAGATTTTATGGGAATTTTTAGGATTAAAAATTACTTGTTTTTCTGACCAGAACTGCTGCTGCCAGGCTAGGTTGGTCGACCGAATGGTCGACCGTACCAAGAAGCCGGTCGACCGTAGCTGTCGACCGACATGCACGGATACGTGCACGCTGGCTGCCCCATAAGCCGGTCGACTACACGGTCGACCGACTGAGAGCAGGTTGCTCTCTGTTTGTGCACGGTCGACCGGCCAGAGAGCCGTTGCTCTATGGTTCTGGGGACGGTCGACCGCCCGGTCGACCGATAGCTGTCAGCGGTCAAAATATGACCGTTGGACGGTCGACCGACCGGTCGACCGGTAGTTCAGTTTTGGCAGTTTCTTCTGCCAACGGCTATAATTTTCTGGGGGCTATAAATACCCCATTAGAAAGAGGTTTCCTCTAAGATTTTCAGTGCTAATTTTTCCTGACTCTCTAGTGTTTTCACAGCAATCAAAAGAAGTTTTTGGGCTTTAAATTGAACAATCTATTTGGTGTTTTGTTAGAGTTTGGAAAGTCAAGAAAGGGTTTTTGGGAAAAGATTTTGATTCAACTTCTTCATCTTGGTTTCTAGTTTTTCCTAAAGATTTTCTTTGAGTTTTTGATTTTCATTCCTTTGGTTTTCTCCACACTTGAGCTACGTCTACTATCTTATTCTATAGGATCTTTGTGTGGGAAAGAAATTGTTTGTGGTTGTTGTTTAGACCACCAAGTTGTAAACCCTTCATTTGCTTGGCTTTGTGCCTTTCCCTCATTGTGTTGAGGAGGTTGTGCATTTGGGTTGTATCCCTCAAGTTGTGAGGTGATCCTTGTGTTGCTTTGTGGTTGTCCCTCAAGGTTGTGAGGTGATTGTTTGTTAGCTTGGAGTTGTGCCTCAAGGAGGAGGTTGTGTTTGTAAGGAGAGGAGTTGGGTACTCCTTGTAATTGTTATTGCCCCAAATCCTCGGTGGAGGTTCCCTTTGTGGGAGTCCTTTGTGGACAAGCTAGTGGACTTAAAATCCTTCTGGGTGAAGGCGGGGATGTAGAGCTGGGTGCTCGAACCTCGAAACATATCTTGTTGTTTCCGCTTGATCCCTTGGCTCTCTCTCTCTCTCTCTGTATTGTGCCTTGCATAAATTCACATTGTTCATTCATAATTATTTGCTTAGCTTGTTTGAGTGCGCATCTCTTATTAATTGCAATTAGTTTTTAAATTCCGCATTAAGTTCATTAGATTAGCATAATCACCTATTCACCCCCCCTCTAGGTGATTTTCACTAACCACTAACTAGCTAATCACTTACTTGATAATCTACATGAATCTAATAGCATCTACAAGTTCTTGCTCTTGCAAGAGCCATTGATGGCTCATGATGATGGATTCTAACATTTTAACATTCTAACATCTATCCCACTAACATGTTAACTTGCAATGTCTTCTTCATTTTATGCTCATCTCTACTTTGTTTTGATGTCTAATAGTAGCTTGCACCTTGTTGTGTTAAATGGATATGTTTGAATGTGAAAGAACAATCTTATGAGCCATACTTTGTATCGTCTCTTGAAGTCAAGGATTAGTGATGGCCAAGGATCCATGTGAGGCAACTATCACTAAGAGGTTATCATAGTTAGTGGAGCAATTAGTAGTTAGCAGTCATGAGTTTTTCTTTCATCATTTTCCTACTCTTTTTCTTATTTTATTTTAAAATTATTTTTAAAATCTTTTTATCTATTTTTCTATCGTTATTTTCATCACTTCTTAGTTCAATTTTGTTTTCATCTTCTTTTTTATTTAATTTGTTTTTTTAAACCTACTGTCTATATCACTTCACTTTTCACTTCACCTTTATTTTCGTATTTTGTTTTACCGATTCCACAATCATTCCTCTTTAATTTTCACATCATTATTTTCATTCCCTTCTCCACCTATCACTTCTGAATTTCTTTTCTTTTCTTTTTCTCTTTCTTTCACAAACAAGAAGTTGTTAACAACCAACATGAAAAAGAACTATTAATGCTTCTATTACCTCCTGTCCCTGTGCATTCGATCCGTATAGCTATCATGCTATAATGAAAGTATCGAAGGAACATTAGCATACACATTTTTACATTAATTTCAAAATACACGTTTTTAAGTGCTAATTTGTTGGCCAAAAGGCCCTTGAACTTAGTTTTGATAATGACTAACTTATAAAGGTTAAGTTAATGATCTTATGTTTAATAATTTTAGATATTGATCAAGACTTAGTAGGTGTTTAACTTCAACAGAAGATTCAAAGCCAGTTTTGGAGCTAACATGTGTTGATTCAAGAGCTTACGCGTCAAGATCGCATTTAGTACTCGGAAGGAGTCATGCTCACATGGATCAAGTTTGGATCGAGTCGACTTGGAGATGGAGACCGACAAGAAGACTTTAGTTTGTTTTATTTTAATTTTTTTTAGATCTTTTGTAATAATAGATTAGTCTTGATATGC
>JAVJIF010013629.1:0-60321 GCA_038442645.1 Agave tequilana
TTTCAAAGAAAATAGTCTTTTTGGGAATTTATTTTTGGTCTAAAAATTCTATATCTATTTGGAGATTTCCTAAGTGATTTTCTTTGTTCAAAACATTTTGTTTTCTCACACTTGAGCTTATCTATCTATCATATCTTTAGGATTATTGTTTTGTGAGAAAGAGATAGTTTGTGATTGTGGAAACCACCAAGTTGTAAACCCTCCTACTTTGTGTTATCCCTCTTGTGTAGAGGTTGATTTTAGAGTGGTGGCATTGTTCCCTATCCCTCTAGTGAGAGGTTGATTGGTTGATTGGATTTGTGCCCATCCCTCAGTGTGAGTGATTGATTTGTGGTAGCTTTGTGCCTAACCTCTAGTGAGAGGTTGTACTCGGTTGAGAGAGGAGTTGTGTACTTTCGGTTATTGTATTGCCCCAAATTCTCAGTGGAGGTTCCCTGTGTGGGAGTCCTGTGTGGACGAGTTAGTGGAAATCCTTCTGTGTGAAGGCGGGGACGTAGAGCTGTGTGCTCGACCTCGAAACAAATCTCGGTGTTTTCGTTTGTTCCATTGACTCTCTCTATATTACTTTGTACATCTATTCATATTGCCATATCATATACATGCTTGTATTGTTTGTGTGTGCCTCACTTGTGTTTAACCATGAGAGCTTCATATAGCACCTCAACTCTTATTCAGAGGAATCAAGAGGAGTTAGTCCAGAGCCCTTCACCGGGAATTCAGCTACACTCGTTGGTTACACTAAGTGTGTTGCAATTTAGTTTTAATTTTTGCATTTTGTTCATTAGATTAGCCGTACACCTATTCACCCCCCTCTAGGTGTACTTACAATTGGTATCAGAGCCTACGCTCATGATATTAGGTTTAACCACCTAAGAGTGTGATCTTAATTTTGCTAATCTACATTAGCATTTGCACACTTATATTGTTTACACACACTCATCGATTGCTTGTCACCTCCCATATTTGATGTCTCCAACATTGACATGTGAAAATTTAGGATGTCCATGTATCTAAAACCCTAGGGTTGCATGTTTTTCTTGCCGCTATCAAGAAATTCCATCTTGGTAATAGCAAGCATATAGAGGCCAACGCACAAGCACTTGAGACACTTAGAAGCACGCTTACTAAAGAATATTGTGCTTAGTTTCTAACTGTGATTCCACCTTTGCAGTGTGGAACACGTTAACCTCCTCCGAGATATAAACGCCCAACATTGTGGAGGATGAATCTAGTGGAGAATCCGAGTAACAATGCTACATGGTCCAAGGGAATGACTCCCTTGAGGTATATTCGGAATCTCAATTATGATGATGATGTTAGTTCTTCTAGTAATGATTATATTGATGCCAATGCTTTGAATGAAGAACTTTCAATTGTTTATGAAAAATTGCTAGAAAAATATAATCTTTTGAAAAGAAGACTTTTAGATTAAATAAAGAAAATAAAGATTTAATTTCAAAGCTTGATTTGATTTTGCAAGAGAAAGTGGAGATTTCTAATGAAAGGGATTCATTGAAATCTAAACTTGATCTTGCCTTAATGAAAACAAGATCTTGAAAAATAAAAATGATTGTGAAAATGTTTTGAAGAAAAATGAAAGTCTATCTTCAAACTTGTATTTATTTTAAAAGAAAATGATTCTTTGAAAAACAAAATTGATTTGATTTTAAAAGATTTAGAAGTTTGCTTAAATAAAAATAAATCTTTGAAAAATGATTTAGACACTCATGTTTGCCATGCTAGTGTAGCTTCTTCATCTAGCTTACCTACTGCATGCACCTCTTCTTCCTTGATTGAAAATGATATATCTATACTTAAGAAGAGTGTTGATTGTTTGGGCTCCACTTTGAGCCATTGTGCCTTGAACACACACGGTTGGAATCTATGTTTCGAAAGAAACAAGTTCCATCTTTGCATAAACACAAACCACGACATACACATGCTCCTTATGTACACACCCATAACACGATATATGCTCATGTGTACACTTATACACATTGTGGACGTAAGGGCCACCTTGCTAAATTTTGCTATGATAAGATACATGATGTAAATTTAGCAACTAAGTTTGTTTGGGTTAGGAAAGGTGCTAACCCCCATGGACCCAAAAGAGTTGGTACCAAAGACCACCCCTATTGTATTTGATATAGGTGTGGGCTCTCGCATGACATGAGAGTAATTGTGCCTTAAGGTGGATGCGCTCTGAGCTAAAAGAGGACAATTTGGATGCATCACTTTCAAGGGAAGTTTTGGTGGGAGGACCACCTTGTTTTGGAGACATGGAGAGTTGCCCTCATGGTTTTGGTAACGATTTCTTACTCCTCATTTATATTTACATGCTTTCATATTATTTTTTAGCATGTTTTGATGTTTCATGATTAGTATGTTAAATGACATGATTATTAGACTTGTGATATGCATGATTAGTATTTGCGACACCCATGTTTATATGGACCCTTATTTTATATTCTCACATTTGTTTAGCTAATATGTATATCATAGATCTAATGCATGTTCATTTGCCATAATGATCATATGAGTTTTTGTTTTGATTTCTATGCTTCATGTTTTGATTACATGTTTAGATGTTAGTTTTCATTAAAACTTGGATATATACTTGTACAACTAGTGAGGCACAAATAGATTATTACATGTTTGTGCTTGACGCTCATTTTGTACTCATTAGATGTACTAGTATAGCCTAGTTTTGATGATTCATGCATTTGACTTGTATTCCCATTTTGTACATGTTTTTCATGTTATGTTTAACTTCATGTATATGTCTATTTTGTCTAAACTATTAGCTATACATATACATCCTTGAGTCACTTGCCTTCATGCATATACTTTTATGGACTTGTTTATATTTGGATATGTATGTATACTTTAGTTTGTACATGACATACATATACCTTGAAGGATTCTAGTTTTGATGATTTTCATGTTTTATGGAATATATCTTTGTTTATTCCTTACTTGAAGGATTTCATACTACTTTACAAATTTTTCATATAACTAGTTCGTATTTTTCATATGGTAGAGTTTTCAAATGTGTTAAAATATTTTCAAACTTATTTTTGAAAACCCCTACCCATTTAAGGGCGGTTGGTTGGGCGACCATACCTTGTATGCTTATTATTAAAAATTCTTTTAAACATGTGCATGAAATAGGTGGTAGGTAATATGAGTTATACACTTGATCTTATTATGTTTTCAATTGGTATCATTGTATCTTTTCAATTGGTATCACTATTGACATTCTTTTAGTATACTCATATATGTTTATACATGTATGCTTACACTTCAAATAGTATCAATTTCGATTGGTATTCAATTTTTCATACATATATATGCTTTATTTGGGCTTACTATATCTCTATATCTTTGAGCACAGATTTTGGTTAAGTTAAGCTTGATTTCTTCAATGTCTATTATATTTCAATTGATTATGTTTCAATTGGTATCTTATACAAGATTATGCATCATTTTGTTTGGTATTTCATAAAGGGGGAGAAAATTCATATTTCACCTTTTAATTGGTTTTGTTTACCTTTCTTATTTTACTCCCACACTTTATGCAAAATGGTTGAAAAATGATATTGATTATTTTTGGTATCATATGCTCCTAATGAAAAATTACTTTCAATTGGTACTAATCTTTACAATTGATATCAAGATTATCTATATATCTTTTAATTGATATTAAAATTTTTGGTTGGATTCGTCAAAATGATTTATTTACTTATAGTTGGTATTTAAATTTATGTTAAAAATATTTGTTTTATGTACTTTCAATTGGTATGATTTATTGATATCATGATGCACTAAATTGATATATTTTTTTCAATTGGTATCATAAAGTTTTGATTTGATTTCACCCCTTATTGATATTTTTTTTGTTTAAGACAAAAAGGGGGAGAATATTGTTTTATTGTTTTCTTTGACCCCTTGGTTGATGATTGACTAAAAGGGGGAGAAGTATTTGTGACTTTATATGCATGTTTATTGGTTTATTTAAGTTTCAATTTCGTATCAAGAGATTTTATTATTTCATGCTTTGTTGTTTTGTTTTATTGATATCAAGAAACTTTTGTTAAAATTTTTATTGTTAGTATCAAGAGCTTGTATTGATTATCTTTCAATTGGTATCAAAATCTTTTTATTGATTGGTATCAAAAACTTTCAAGAGTTTTTATTGATTGGTTTCAAGAGCTTTTATTGCTTTTATTGATAAAGTTTTCAAATTGAAATTTTTATTGGTATCGAGAGCAATTATTTAAGAACATGTTTATTTTAAAAGGAAAAAGAATTTATTTTAAAAGTTTGGTATAAAGAGCATGTTCATTTCATTATTTTATGCATGTTGATGCATATTCATGTTTAGTATTCATTGCATATTTTATTGTTTATTACTATGCATGAGCTAAGGGGGAGCTTCTTTAAAGCTTAACTTTAATCCATGCATATATAACTCTATGAGTTTTGTCATCACCAAAAAGGGGGAGATTGTTGGCCCAATGGCCTTCCACTCTAGTTTTGATGATGATTCACTCATGTAGTTATAGTTTACTAATAATCTCGTGATGTTTAGTTTCAGATACTTACCAAGATATTAGTAGGTGATTAGCTTCAACAAAGGTGTTTTGGAGCTTTCACATGGTGATTCAAGAGCCCGAGCGTCAAAGTTCATATCTAGCACTCATTGGAGTCAAGCTCGGTGGATCACGTTTGGATCGAGTCGACTTGGAGACGGCGCTCTATAAGAAGACTTCGGTACAGTATTTAGTTTATAGTTTAGATCCATTTGTTAAAGATTAGATAGTGTGATATGCTCAAGTTCGCAACACACACACTTGTTAATTTCATGTTTTGGTTTTCGATTTTTAGTTTAACCGATCTTGGTTCTCATGAATATATAGAATCAAAACAAGTTTACATGGTTTAATGTATTTTAGATTTGTTCTATATACATGTATGCTTCAACTATTTAAACAAACTTAGTTTGATAGTCTATTTCATGAGTTTGGAGTTTTGGTATTTTAACAAAACGTATTTTTGGATTTTAAGTCAAAAACATTGATATGTATATATCTTTCTTGTATATTGGATTCTATCCATATACTACATGCTTAAATGTTGTTTCCATATCATGTTTTTGTATTTGGATGAGTTTTGGACAAAACGATTTTTCATTTCAAAAATTCAAGTTTTGGGAAATACGAAATTTGATTTTCGGTAAAATTTTCATAACACAAAAACAGTTCAAAATATTTGTAACTTGGTTTGATATTTACTCAAACAAGTTTGTATTTCAAAGAGAATATAAGAACTTATTTTTGTGGATTTTAGATATTTTATGGGATTTATTTGGTAATTAAAAACCCAAGTTTTAAATCCTAATTTCAGCCTGCCAGGCTCTGGCGGTCGACCGATCGGTCGACCGGACCAGGAGCCGGTCGACCGGATGTGCACAAAACGTGCACAAGGCCATATCAGTTGGCCGGTCGACCGAGCGGTCGACCGACTGAAGGCAACCCACTCTTGGGTTGCCCCGGTCGACCGGGCGATCGACCGGCCAGAGAGCCGTTGCTCTCTGGTTCTGGGCACGTTCGACCGGGCGGTCAACCGGCAGGCTCAACTGTCCAATTTTTGACCGTTTGGCCGGTCGACCGGCCGGTCGACCGGAAGGCCATTCTGGGCCTAGCCATTTGCAACGGGCAGATTCTCTTGGGGCCTATATAAACCCCATTTGAGAGAGGTTTCTCCACAAGTTTTAAGAGCCAAAAATTCAGAGCTTCTCTAGTGTTTTTATTACAAGTTTTAAAGAGTTTTAGAGCTTTAAAGATTTGATCTTCATTTGTTTTAAAAGTGTTTTTATTTCAAAGAAAATAGTCTTTTTGAGAATTTGTTTTTGATCTAAAAATTCTATATCTATTTGGAGATTTCCCAAGTGATTTTCTTTTTTCAAAACACTTTGTTTTCTCACACTTGAGCTTATCTATCTATCCTATCTATTAGGATTATTATTTTGTGAGAAAGAGATAGTTTGTGGTTGTGGAAACCACCAAGTTGTAAACCCTCCTACTTTGTGTTATCCCTCTTGTGTAGAGGTTGATTTTAGAGTGGTGATTTGGTGCCCTATCCCTCTAGTGAGAGGTTGATTGGTTGATTAGATTTGTGCCCATCTCTCAGTGTGAGGTGATTGATTTGTGGTGGCTTTGTGCCTAACCTCTAGTGAGAGGTTGTACTCGATTGAGAGAGGAGTTGTGTACTCCTGGTTATTGTATTGCCCCAATCCTCAGTGGAGGTTCCCTGTGTAGGAGTCCTGTGTGGACGAGTTAGTGGAAATCCTTCTGTGTGAAGGCGGGGACATAGAGCTGTGTGCTCGAACCTCGGAACAAATCTCGGTGTTTGCGTTTGATCCATTGACTCTCTCTATTACTTTGTACATCTATTCATATTGTCATATCATATACATGCTTGTGTTGTTTGTGTGTGCCTCACTTGTGTTTAACCACGAGAGCTTCATATAGCACCTCAACTCTTATTCAGAGGAATCAAGAGGAGTTAGTCCAGAGCCCTTCACCGGAAATTCGGCTACATTCGTTGGTTACACTAAGTGTGTTGCAAATTAGTTTTAATTTTCGCATTTTGTTCATTAGATTAGTCGTACACCTATTCACCCCCTCAAGGTGTACTTACACTAGAGGTACGATATTAACTTAGCACCACGAAAGTCTCATTTTCGCTGAGAAAATTGAGAGAAGATTATTGTCATAAGTGTAATGTTAACTTAACAATGAAATGCATGCTAGAGGTGTGATGTTTAACTTAGCATTGAAAGATCTCATTTTCACTGAGAAAATCGAGGAGATCACTGTCATAGGTGTAATGTTAACTTAACAGCGATTGATTTGGCGATATGAGCAACTTTGGTCAGAAGTATAGTATTAACTTGACCAAGAGATTCTGCGATTTTTGCAGTTTGGTGGACTCGCTGTCCTATTGAAGAGGACTGACAAGTTGAAATTTTGGTCAGAGGTGTGATGTTAACTTGACCGGGATTTGTCTTGCGAGTGGAGCAAGTTTGGTCAGAGGTGTGATGTTAACTTGACGGGATTTGTCTACCGTTGAGGTGTGATTTTGAACGTAACAGTATTTTGAGCGGACTTGTCATTCTATTGAAGAGAATTGACAAGTTGAAATTTTACTCCCAGAGAAACATCAAAGTCTTACTGTCAGAAGTGTAATGTTAACATGATAGGTTTGATCTGTAATTATTTTGCTGGAAAAACAAGCATTTTGTGGTCCTACCATTCCGTGGCTGGAATTGGTAAGGGATTTTGGAGGAAATTTTAGGGAATGAATTGTCAGAGGTAACTGTTAACATGACAAATATTGATTTTCCTAGAAAATAAAGATTTACTGTTAGAGATGTAATATTTGACATAACAGTAATGGGATTTTGCGATTTAAGCAATTTAAATGGACCTGTCATTCTATTGAAGAGAATGACAAGTAAGACTAAACCCGTCGGGATCTAAATATTTCTTTACGGTCAGAGGTGTGATATTAACTTAACGGATCAGATTGAATCTTGTCAGAGGTGTGATATTAACTTGATAAGGACGTGAGCTAGAGGTGTATTGTTAACTTAGCTCCATAAAAACTTCAGTTTCATTGGGGAGACTGAAGATATCACTGTCATAGGTGGTGTTAAACTTGACAGTGGAAGTAATACTAGAGGTGTGATGTTAAACTTAGCATTGGTCATCTCGACTCCGATACGAAAATTCGAGGGAAAGTCATTGTCATAAGTGTATTGTTGAACTTAACAATGAATTGGATGCTAGAGATGTGATATTAAACTTAGCATCGCTCGTCTCAGCTTCGATATGAAAGCCTGAGGAAAAGTCATTGACATAGGTGTAGTGTTGAACTTAATAATGAACTGGATGCTAGAGGTGTGGTGTTAAACTTAGCATCGCTCATCTCAGCTTCGATATAGAAGCCTGTGGAAAAGTGACTGTCAGAGGTTTAATATTGAACTTGGCAGCAACTTAATCACTGTTAGAGGTGTAGTATTAACATAACAGTAGTTTGTCAGAGGTGTAATGTTAACATGACAGTAGTTGGTTTGCGATATGAGCAATTATGAGGACTTATCATTCTATTGATGAGAATTGACAAGTGGAGTTTGAAATGTCAGAGGTGTAGTATTAACTTGACAATTTGGTTGATTTGTGATTCCATGTAGAGGAGCGATAAGTGAAGCTAGTACTCGCTGGGGAGTATTGAAACTTTCCATTGTCAGAGGTTTGATATTAAACTTAACAATGATTGTATTTGTAGACCTACCACTCTATGGAAGAGAATTGGTAGGGGATTTTGATGGAAAATAAAATGAACTGTCAGAAGTTTAATATTAACGTGACAATCATTGATTTCCTAGAGGTGTATAAAATTCGCTGTTAGAAGTGTAGTATCAATATAACAGCGAGGATTTTTAATGAGTTTCATTGTCAGAGGTTTAATATTAACTTGATAGAATCCACTGGGGATTGAAAAATCTGGTTTGTCAGAGGTTTATTGTTAACATGACAAATCCCAGTTCATTTCATTAGGGAGATGAACACAAGTATTTTTGTGGCCCTACCATTCTGTGGATGAAAATTGGTAGGAGATTTTGGAGGAGAGGATGGGACCAAGTCCCTCAAGGTTTTTAGCAAACCTTCTACTCAGGCTCGTGTTTTCACGTCGGAGAAAGGACGTGAGGTCCGTATCAGGCGACTTCCATGTTTAACTGAGAAAGGACGCGAGATTTGCGTCTGACGACCTCCGTGTCTGACATTAAAACGTGAGGTATGCGTCTCTTGGAGGAGTTTGAGTTTGAAGTCTTATAGGCTAAAAACTAACGGCTCAGTCATCTGAAAGTTGCAGTAACAATTAAAGAGCACCGCCGAGATGAACTGCTCGCAATGGCACTCGAACCCATGGGATGAGAGCTTCTAAGTCATATTTGAACATGGCCTCTTGGGGTTGAACGCGAACCTCGCGTTTCTGAAGTGAAACGCAATAATCTCATTCTGGCGCAGCCTCCTGCTAAACGCGTGTCTTGCGCTTTTGAATAGAAATGAAACGCTAAGGTCGTCCTTTAACACTGTCAGCGACTCTCGCATTTTAAAAATGAAACAATAAGGTCATGTCCTGGCGCGACCTTAGGCTGAACGTGGGTCGCGCGTTCTCGCGTTTTGGCACAGCTTGAGGCTCGACGCGAACTTCGCGTTTTGGCGCTGAAACGCGCAGCTCGTGAACGCGAGCATCGCGTTTTGTTACAGAAATGCGGGGCTGAAAGCGAGCTTCGCGTTTGGTGCCGAAACGCGGGGGTGAAAGCGAGCTCTGTTTGCTGATGGTGAACTTGACATCTTTGTCGACGATCAGCAATCCGTTTGACTCGCATGAGTTGATGCGAACCTCCTGCAAGTTGAGTTTGCTGAGCCTTGGAGGAGTTTTGCTGCGAGATTTGCCTTCATTATCATTGGCCTCGCGGGTCTCATAGGAGACATTGATGCGGGCCACATATGCTGTAGCAATCACTCCTGTCTGCTGACAATGAGTGCAACGCCTTCGCCATCTCTCGGCATTCCGATTGAGTCGCAGAAGTTGTTGAGAACCCCGGCATCTGGAATTGGAAGTGCCTTGATAAAAGAATGGAAGGGAGATTGGTCACTTTTGTCATCTTAACCGTGGGTCATGGCGCAGGTCTCTGAAAAGACATTGAGGCTTCACCAATGTTATCTCCATGGGAGACTCCCGAAGCTTTGGGGGTTCAACTTCTCTTAGTCGAATTCGATCACAAGCGATTCGATTGTGAATCCAAGCATCTTGACGTCGGCTTGCGCCACCACTTTCTCGTTCGTTGAGAAAGATCATGCCCCCAGCGGAGTCGCCATCTTTTGTACGCGTCAGAAAAATCACAATTGCTAAATTCTTTTAATTGAATAGAAGATTACAATGGATACAATCCGATTATAAAAGAGAGGGAATCTCTTGATTGATTCTCCTCTTTATTTAAAGCTGGGTTTTCACGTGGCGGTGGAGAGTGAGTCTTGTTCTCCATTGACCGACCGAACGTCAAGTTTCTCTTGTGGATTCTCTCTTTGGACCTACTGGTGGAGTAGCACAGCTCCCATCAGTAATGGAATCTCAAAGAGATTTAAAGAACTTGAACTCAGCAAGTTAATAAAAAGAGTTGAACTCTTCCTAGGCTACAAGAGCTTTGAGGCCGAATTCTGCTGAGGCAGCTCTCCTCCTCTGCTCATGGCTTCTTGAATTCCTCCATCAGGACTCTCCTCCTCAGCCCTTTTAGAAGAGGTCCTCTCCCCTTGAGCCTCTTCTTCTTTTAGAGTTGTCTCCTCCCAAAAAAAAACCCCCCTCTCCTCTAGCTATTCATAGCTATTTAGAGGAATTGAGGTGTAATCAACCCCTTAAATCTCTCCATAATTTCCCATTATGTGGAGAGAAAATGGGTGTAACTGACCAAGTTTATGGCTGTCAGTTATAGCAGAAATACGGGTCTCGCGCTGGACGCGGACTTTACTTTGATGTTGAGACGCGAAACTCACAGGCTCGCGTCTGTGTTAGAACGTGAAGCTGCTCAGGCTCGCGTTTGAGTTGAAACGCGACCTCTGCGTCTGACGACCTCCGCGTCTGACAAAGGATGCGAGGTCCGCGTCTGGCAACTTTCGCGTTTGACTGAGAAAGGACGTGAGGTCCGCTTCTGGCGACCTCCGCGTCAGAGGTTGGAATGCGACCTCCGCGTCTGACAGAGGATGCGAGGTCTGCGTCTGGCATTGGAACACGAGGTCTGCGTCTAGCGACCTTCACGTCAGAGGCTGGAACGTGGGGTCCGCATCTGGCATTGGAACGCGACCTCCGCGTCAGAGGCTGGAACGCGGGATTCGCGTCTAGGAGATTCGCGTCTGAGGCTTTGTCCATAGTAATTTTTTGATATCCTACACTAACTCCTCAAGATTCCTCTAGATAAGAGTTGAGGTGCCGCTTTGGCTCTCTTGGTTGAATACAAGTGTAAGCAAACAAACAACAAGCATATAACAATTAAGCATACAATATATCAAGCATATAAGAGCTATGAGCAATAAGCATAAGTCAGATATAAAGACAAGTGAGAGATAGAGAGAGCAATCGCAAACACGGGAGATTTGTTTCGCGGTTCGAGCACACTTGCTCTACGTCCCCGCCTTCAACACTTGAAGGATTTCCACTAGAAAACGATCCCACAGGATCACTCGGTGCCGCAACACCTACAAGGAGTTCCCACTAGAACTCTTCGACTCACTAGTCCTCTCACTTGTTCGCGCAAGAACAAATACACGCAAGCTTGCCGAGGCCGCACCTCTACACCGAGTTCTCACTAGAACCCGAAACACCGCGAACCCGCAAGTCCGCCTCCTCAAAGTATAAAGATGAAAACTTTGGTGATCACAACACTTTGATCACCTAAAATCCTCTCACAATAAAGATTCCTATAGGATTGATATAGCAATGGATAGCTCAAGTGTTTGTGAGAAAACTAGGATTGAAGTTGTGGTGGAAAACACAAGAAATCACTTTTGAAAATTCTTCATAAACTTTCCTTTTGAATGGAAGTATTTGGCTCTAAAACTTGTGGAGATAAACACTTAATAGAGTAGGAAAAACTAGCTCAAAAATCCACTTGAAATCTTGTGAAAAACAGCCCAAGGAAGCCCCAATTTATAGGCTAAGAAAAAACTAGCCGTTGGGGTCCAAATCAGCAGTCTGCACTGCTGTCGGTCGATCGCCCGGTCGACCGGCCAACGGTCAGATTTCTAACCGTTGGGCCAGCGGTCGACCGGCCGGTCGACCGGCCGGTCGACCGTGACCTGGATACAGAGAAAAGAGCTCTTTGTTAGTCGACCACCCAGTCGACCGAGACCATTTTCAGAGAGCAAAGCTCTCTGGCGGTCGACCGGCCCTCCAGCCAAATAAGGCGTGCACATTTTTTGCACGTCGGTCGACCGCCCGGTCAACCGACCTCTAGCTCGGTCGACCGTGCGGTCGACCGGCTGAAGGCCAGAAAACTGTTTTTGGGGATTTAAAAACTTGACTTTTTATCTTTAATAAAATCCCATAAATCCACAAAAAATCTACAAAAATATGTTCAGTAATATACTTTGATAAACAAACATGTTTGAGTAAAAATCAAAACATGTTACAAACATTTTGAACTATTTTTGTAACTTGGAATTTTGCCTTAAAACAAAAACCGTATTTTTCGAAATTGATTTTTTCAAAACTTCTCCAAATACAAAAATAAGATATTTTAAACACTTTTAAAGCTTAGAGTGTATGAATATGATCCACTACACATATATGATGAAATATCTATATTTTTGACATTAAGCTCTAAAATAGTTTTGGTTAAAACATATGTTTGTATGAAACTCCAAAAATCACAACGGTATTTTTTCAATATGAAAACTCTTTTGTATTTTTCCAAAATGAAAACTATATGATGAAAACACATCTAAATCTTGTGTGTGAGTGTATATGATACTTGAGCAATCCACCAACTAATCTATCCTTTACATTTTATCTAAAAGCAAAATCTTAACAAAACAAACCTAGACACAAGTCTTCTCATGAAGGTCTTCACTTGAAGTCTTCTTCTCCTTCTTGACTTGGTCCAAACTTTGATCCAAAGAGTTTGACCCCTCTTGAGTACTTGATGTGGTCTTGATGCACAAGCTCTTGAATCAACACGTGCTAGCTCCAAAACTTGACTTTAAATCCTTTATTGAAGCTACACACCTACTAAGATCTTGATCATATATCTAAGACTAATCAAACACAAGATCATTAGTACTATAACTATATGAGTTAATCATCATCAAAACTAGAGTGATGGGCCTTTGGGCCAACAAGTACATCGGTGAGATTCATGAATTCACATCCAAGGATTAATGTGGTAAAGTTCAACGGCACGAACAGCTTTGGTAGGTGGAGGTGTGAGGTGATGGATGCGCTGACGGCATCAAATCTCGAAGACACTCTACGGTTAGAGAAGAAGCGCGCATCAACAATGGAAGAAGATTGGGACAAAATGAACCGTTCGCCATGTGGCTTGATCAGGTCTTATTTGACACAAGACATCAAGTATCAGGTGTTGCATGAGACATCTGCCAGGCAGCTGTGGGAGATCCTGGAGAAGAAGTATCTGACGAAAAGCATAGAATCGCGATTGCAGTTGAAGAGTAAGCTTTATGGTTTTCAGATGCAAAGAGGATGCTCCATCAATGAACACTTGAATCGCTACACGAAGCTTCTTACAGATCTAGTTAATGTGGATGTGGAGACCTGTAAAGAGGATAAGGCGGTAATTCTTTTGACTCTCTTCTTAGGGAAGAGTATGAGACCTTTACTCTTTCATTGCTCAATGGAAGAAAATTCTTTAACTACAGTGAGGTGTTTGCTGCTCTTGTGAGTTATGAAGTAAGAAGACAGGATAGATTATTTTCTTCAGAAAACACAACAGCAGAGGCATTGGCGGTAAGAGGCAGAAGTTCCAATAGGAAAGGAAGAGATAATCAGGGAAGGTCAAAGTCCAGATCAGGCTTTAGAGATCTGAAGAGGAATCAGTGCGCCTTGTGCAAGAAACTAGGGCACTGGAAAGTTGATTGCCCGAAGGCCAAAGGTAAGAAGGTAGAGTCAAACACCGAGGCGAATCTCGCACAGGCGGATGGATCGGATGAAGACTCATCGGTGTTCTCTCTCTGTTACTACTCCTACTGTTGATTACTCAGATAATGCTGAATGGATCTTGGATACCGGAGCTACCTATCATGTATGCCCGAACATGACCTGGTTTTCTAGCTTTGAGAAGGTAGATGAATGTTACACGATCATGGGTGATAATCATCCGTGTAATATAGAAGGCATGGGTACAGCCTGTATCAAGATGAGAGATGGGATAATACGAGAATTGAAGGAGGTGAGGTATGTACCTCAACTCAAAAGGAATCTTATCTTTGTTGGCATTTTGAAAGTATTAGGCCTTGTGATATCTATACGAGATGGTGTTCTCAAGATAATCAAAGGCTCGATGGTGGTGATGAAGGGCATCCGCTGGGACAATCTCTACTACTTGAAGGGTAGTACGGTTACAGGTCAGGTGGAGACTTCTAGTTCTTCAGATGATGGTTGCACAAAGGTCTGGCAGGTGAAGGTCGGACAAGGAGGTGAAAGGTCTTTGCAAGCTCCTACACAGAAGAGATCATTGGAAGGTGCTGCTACATACAACTTGGAAGGTGAACACAGCGTTCTGGACAAGAAGAAGGTGAAATTCAACACCAGTACCCACCGCTCAGAAAGTTTTCTTGATTGTGTTCACGTAAGCGTTTGGGGACCTGCTAAGAATGCATCGGTTGGAGGTCACAGGTACTTTGTCTCTTTTATTGATAGTTTATCTAGACATTGTTAGATATATCCCTTGAGATAAAGGTGTGAAGCCCTAGATATGTTGGTGAAGTGGAAAGGAAGAATGGAGAAGCAGACAGGTAGGAAGATCAAGGAGCTACAGATTGGTAATGTTGGAAGAGATATGAACCAATTCTTACATTTGGCCAGAACACAGGTATTGGTACTCACTTCACAAAAGGTATAAATGGGTTGGCTAAGGAAGTAAACCGTTTCTTACTGGAGAAGGTTCAGTGGTTGTTGTCTAATGCAAGATTAGACAAATCGTTTTGGGCTAAGACGATTGTGTATGCTAGCCATCTCATAAATGGATCGACTGCGATAGGAGGTAAAACTCCATTGAAAATTTGGTCTGAAAAAGCTACTCAAGATCATGATTTGTTGCTGAAATTTGGAAGTCCGACCTACTTCAGTGCCAAAGATGGCAAGGTAAATCCGCGAGCAAAGATGTTTGTGTTTTTGGGTGTCAAAAGGAATATGAAATGTTACAGGTTGTGGGACCCCGAAAATAAGAAGATCGTGTTGAGTAGGCATATCACATTTGATGAGACTTCAGTGTTGAAGTCTACCGTCTCTCAGCAGGTGGAGAGGACGGAGACCAAGGAAGTATCGCAACAGGTGGAGGTTGATGCTACTCCACCATCTCCAGTTGGTTCGGTATCAGTGAAGACTTCACCGGATGTGACACCGGGTGGAGATCTTGTAGCCAGGGTTGATACTGAACAGGTTGAAGACATTGATGAGAATGTCGAGTTGTTTGCAGCCATTGGAACCAAGGTAAAATCACGCTCGTGGGTAAAGAAGCATGAATCTCAAGCTTGTAATCCGACAAGCTAAAGTTAAAGGCCGTTGTTCTCCATGACGGTCATGAGGAGGTTCATATGACTCAGCCAGATAAGTTCGTTGCTGCAAATTCAGGTACAAGTGCATGAGCTTGATGGAGCTCATTTGAATGAACTACGATTGGCTTGATCCTTTGAGCAAGGTACGTAGACAGCCGTAATGGCGCAACCAAATTTGGTGATGCAACCCATATGAAGCTATTTGGATTCTCGAGTTGTGGCGATTGGAACTTCACGTAGAGGTGGAGAGACTTCACGTAGAGGTGAAGTGTTATGGCTAGTTGGACTTCACGTAAAGGTGAAGCGTTGTGATCTCGATGAACGGTGATCTTCTGGTGAGAAGATGGTTGAGCTTGCATAGGAGGGGTGTGCATCCAGTTTATTGAAGCCGATGATGGTGTTCGGTCTGCTCTACTCAGACTTAGTTGGACAGTCAGCTGAAGACATGTAGACTAGATAGAGCTACTCAGTTGGAGAGTCAGTGTTAGCTCATGATGAGTTCTTCGTGAGGTCATGTAGTTGCTGAGTTGGAGACACGTTCGGTGATTGGCATGTATGAAAGTTCTCCTAAGGTGAAGTGTAGGGAAGGCATGTGTGGTGCATTCCAGTTGGATAGCTGAGCTATAGATTCCAAGCCGAGATCGTGTGTCGATTTTGCCAAGATCGTGTGTCGATTTCGCCAGGTGATAGACTGAAGCTCGTTGGAGATCGGCTCATATTTGAAAAATCTTCATCGAGGTGGAGAATTATGGGAGAGAGGAGATAGAGCAGTAGAGGAAGTTAGTACAGAGATCGAAAATCAAGGAGCGAGAAACGGCGCATTGGAGAAGGTCAGATTGTGCTCCCGGTCGGCCGCCCGGTCGACGGGTGGAGAAAGCCGGTCGACCGGCGTGCATGAACGTGCACAGGAACATTACGATCGACCACCCGGTTGAAAGTACACCTAGAGGGGGGGGTGAATAGGTGTACGGCTAATCTAATGAACTAAATGCGGAATTTAAAAACTAATTGCAACTACAGTTAATGCAACCAACGAGTGTAGCCGAATTCCCGGTGAAGGGCTCTGGACTAACTCCTCTTGATTCCTCTGAATAAAAGTTGAGGCGCTATATGAAGCTCTCGTAGTTAAGCACAAGTGAGGCACACACAAACAAGCCAAGCATATAATATATGAATGAGCAATATGAATAGATGCAAGACACAATATAAAGAGAGAGTTAAGAGTCAATGGATCAAATGCAAACAACAAGATGTGTTTCGAGGTTCGAGCACCAAGCTTTACGTCCCCGCCTTCACCGAGAAGGATTTCCAATCCACTAACTTGTCCACCTAGGACTCCCACACAGGGAACCTCCACCGAGGATTTTGGGGCAAATACAACCGGGAGTACCGAACTCCTCTCTCAACCAATACAACCTCCACCGAGGCAACACACCATCTCACACAAGAGGGGTAGGCCCTTAGCCAAACAACCAGAATCCACCTCTTCACAAAGAGGGATACAAATTCAAACTCTACCTCTCACTAGAGGGAGCAAACCACAACCTCAATCTCTACCAAAGAGGGAGCTAACCACCACTCCAAATCAACCTCTACCAAAGAGGGATACAACAAATAAAGGAGGGTACAACACTTGGTGGTTTCCACAACCACAAACAAATACTTTTCCCAAAAATAAAAGATCCTATAGAAAGGATAGAATGATAGCTCAAGTGTGAAAATCAAGGTGTTTTGGAAATCAAATAACAAAGAAAAAATACTTGGGAAAACACTTGTAATATGATAGAAATGAAGATCTAAAGTAATATCCCAAATCCCTTTTTTTCTTTGATTTTTTCAAACACTTGAAAAAAAAATAAAGATGAAATCTTTAAGCTCTAAAACACTTTCAAAAACTTGTAAAAACACTGGAGAGTATAGAAATTTTTGCCTCTTAAAAACTTATCAAAACAGTCCCCTAAATGGGGTATATATAGCCCCATACAAAACTAGCCGTTGAGGCTGTTTTTCAGCCCTGGCGGCTGGCGGTCGACCGGCCCGGTCGACCGCCAACGATCAAAAATTTGACTGTTGGAGCTCTCCGGTCGATGTCCCAATCCAGAGAGCAAATGCTCTCTAGCCGGTCGACCGCCAACGATCAAAAATTTGACCGTTGGAGCTCTCCGGTCGACCGTCCCAATCCAGAGAGCAAATGCTCTCTAGCCGGTCGACCGTCCGGTCGACCGCCCCCACCTGAGAGTGGGGTACTTGCAGTCGGTCGACCGCTCGGTCGACCGGCCCAAGTGGCTGGCCAACGTGCACGTTTTGTGCACGTCGGTCAACCGGTCCGGTCGACCGACTCTGGGTCCGGCCGACCGTCCCGGTCGACCGCCAGAGCCTGGCAGAAGGCTGTTAGGGACAGAAAAACTTGGTTTAAAATATTCTAAAAAATCTCATAAATTCCTTAAAAATCCACAAAATAGTTTTAGCATAATGCATTGATATACAAACTTGTGTGAAAAATTTTAACACAAATTTCAAACTTTTTGAACCATTTTTGTAACTTACAAATTTTGCCGAAAACCAAAAACCGTATTTTTTCAAGCTTGAATTTTGAATTGAAAATACGCTTTGTCCAAAACTCATCCAAATAACAAAAAAAATGATACTTAAACACTTTGAAGCATGTTGCATATGGACATAAGTCCAATATACATATAAAGATATATATCATAGTTTTTGACAATAATTCCAAAACAAGTTTTGTTAAAACACAAAACCTAAACACATGAATAGGCATATCAAAATAAGTTTATCTAAGATATGAAGCATACATGTATATAAAATGAATCTAATATACATAAAACCATGTAAACTTGTTTTGAATCTATCTATTCATGAAAACCAAGATCGGTTAAACAAAAAATCGAAAACCGATAAACAAGAAAACTAAAACAAGTGTGTGTGTTGTGAACTTGAGCATATCACACTATCTAATCTTTACACATGGATCTAAAACAAAAACTAAATTAGGTACCGAAGTCTTCTTGACGAACTCCGTCTTCAAGCCGACTAGATCCAAACCGTGATCCACCGAGCTTGACTCCAACGAGTGCTATATATGACCTTGATGCTCGGGCTCTTGAATCACCATGTGAGAAGCTCCAAAACACCTTTGTTGAAACTAATCACCAACTAATATCTGAAGGTTCACCTAGAGGGGGGTGAATAGGTGATGGCTAATCTAATGGTCACTTAATGCCAAATAATGCAAATAATGCGGAAGCTAAAAGCAATTATGACCTAATTAAAACTTTTACACTAAACACCACGTATAACCAAAGAGTGTTGCCGAATTCCCCGTGAAGGGCTCTGGACAAACTCCTCTAGATTCCCCTTGAATGGGTTGAGGTGCCGCGATGGCTCTCTTGGTTGAATACAAGTGTTAGCAACAATCCCACGCAAGTATATATATCAATTATGCACACAAGATATATCAAGCATGTAAATGTAAAGACAATATAAGCTATGCAAGATATAAAGGAGATAGAAAGAGAGAGAGATGGCAATCGCAAACACAAGGGTATGTTTCGAGGTTCGAGCACACTTGCTCTACATCCCCGCCTTCGACACACGAAGGATTTCCACTATGCAAGATCCCAATGGATCTCTCCTCGGTGCCGCAACACCTACAAGCCCTCAGACTCTCTAGTCCCTTACACACCGCAAGCTCACTAGCTCGCCGAGGCCGCACCTCAAAACAACTGAGTTCACACAAGAACTCTAAACCACCACGAGCACACTTGCCCGTCTCCTCAAAGTACAAAGATGAAATCTTTGGTGATCTACAACACTTTGATCACCAATTACAAACTCTCACAACACAATTCGATGGATAGATAAGGCAATGGATAGCTCAAGTGATTGTGAGAAAGCAAGGAAAGAACTATGGTGAAAAACTCAAGAAATCACTTTAAACACTCTAAATAAAACTCCCTTTAGATTGGAAGTATTAGCTTTCTATTTTGTGGAGAAAAATTCTTCTGAAAGAATAGGAAAAACTGGCTCTAAAGGTCTCCAAAATCTTAGCTCAAAACAATGACCAAACCCCCAAATTTATAGGCCAGAAAAATATAACCGTTGGGGACTGTCAGAGCTGCCGGTCGACCGGTGCGGTCGACCGCCAACGGTCGGATTTCTGACCGTTGGAGCCACGGTCGACCGCCCGGGTCGACCGACCCACTGGAGCTGAGAGCTAACTCTCTGTCGGTCGACCGGTGCGGTCGGCCGAACTTTCCAGAGAGCACTGCTCTCTGGAGCGGTCGACCGGCACGGTCGGCCGTCCTCCAGTACACAAAGGCGTGCACGTTTGTGCACGTCGGTCGACCGGTCCGGTCGGCCGACTCCTGTATTAGTCAACTATTAAAGGTCACTAGTCGACTTATACGAAGCCTGAAACAGTTTTCTGGGATTAAAAAGTTAGTCTTTTTGGCTCAAATAAAATCCCATAAAATTCATAAAAATCTACAAAAATAGTTTAACCAATATACTTTGATATACAAACATGCTTGCACAAAATCAAGGCATGTTATAAAAGATTGGACTATTTTTATAACTTGGAAATATTTGGCTCAAGATAAAAACTGTTTTTCCAAAACAACATTTTCCAAAACATATTTTTCCAAATCTTCATCAAATACAAAAACAAGATATACTTTTAAGGCATAGTGTGTATGGATATGATCCACTACACAATCAAGATGAAATATCTATGTTTTTGTCATAAAGCTCTAAACTTGGTGTACGCGCCGGAAAAAAGAGGAAGAAGTCTTTACTGTAAAGTTTTCTTTGAATCAGATGAAAAAATTACAACAAAACTGTTTTTTCCTTCCAGTTACAAGGGAGGGAGGATGTTGAGTCTTGAATCCTCCCTTTGTTTAGTGCTGGGTTCTTCGTGTGGCGGTGGAGAGTGAATCTTATTCTCCGTTGACCGGATGACCGTCGGGATCGTCAGGGAATCTTCTCTTTGGCTGGTAGAGGGGGTAGCACAGCTCTGTCTACCAAAACTCTTAAAGAGAAGGTAGGCAAAGAGCAGCTTGTACGCAGCAAGCTTGACGAAGAGTTGAGCTCTCTCCTGTCTCGGTCTGTCTCTCTCTGTGATCTTCTGATCCTCTTGATGCCAGATGCCTTTCTGATCGCCCTTGTGTCTATCCCCTCTCTTCTGATTGCCTCGACCTCATAGCAAACGAGGCTATTTATAGAGGTCCTAGGGGGTGAACGTGCCCCCTAAAAATGCTCCACGATGAGGGGCCAACTTCCCCACTTCCCCGCTATGTGGGCGGTGACTGGCCCAATAACCAGGGCGGTTATAACCGAGGCGCGGGTTTGGACCCTTGCGCCTTGATGCTGAGACGCGGGTGTCGAGCCCACGCGCCTTGAGGTTAAGACGTGGGTGTCGAGCCCACGCGCCTTAATGTTGAGACGCGGGTGTCGAGCCTACGCGCCTTGATGTTGAAACGCGGGTGTCGAGCCTACGCGCCTTGATGTTGAGACGCGGGTGTCGAGCCTACGCGCCTTGATGTTGAGACGCGGGTGTCGAGCCCACGCGCCTTGATGCTGAGACGCGGGTGTCGAGCCCACGCGCCTTGATGCTGAGACGCGGGTGTCGAGCCCACGCGCCTTGATGCTGAGACGCGGGTGTCGAGCCCACGCGCCTTGATGTTGAGACGCAGGTGTCGAGCCCACGCGCCTTGATGTTGAGACGCGGGTGTTGGACCCTCGCGCCTTGGTGCTGAGTGATTGTCACACATATTTTGCATATTTTACCACTTCCATACCATGCATATTGTATATAAAAACGTGATTTTTAATCCTTTCCTCTCTATTTTTGCAGGTCCACAACTTAAAAGAGAGAAAGCCCATTAATCTCTTTAATTAGCAATAATTAAAGAGATTAATTCAAAAGCCCAAAAAGAAGCCCAAGATTTGAATCTGGATTCAGAGAGATCCACGCGCCAACTGAATCTTCCAGAAGGCCACGTGGATAACAACCTCGCAACGAACCTGTACCAGAAAATCTGGGCTCAACGGCCCAGATTTTGCCGCCAAAACCTGGATTTTCCCGCGTATCTGCGGCGGTTATGAAGCCGTTAGATCCCAGATTTTGCGCCAACAACCTGGCTCTCGAAGCTTCTCTCTGAGGGCTATAAATACATGACCAGGGTCTGCACGAGAAAAATAGAGAAGAGAGAGGAGAGAACTAGGGAAACTCTTGTATTTTGTTTTAGTCTTCTCCTAGGTTTTAGTCTCCATCTTCTTCCTCCTAGAGATTTTGTCAAAGAGAGAAAGTGAGTGCTGTTGAAAGCTTGTAATCAAGGAGGTGACATCACTTGTAACAAGGGTTAATCAAAGCTTCGTCTTCTCTTTGCAAGCTCTAGTACGTTTTACTTTGCATTGCTTTACTTACTTTGCTTTCTTTCACTTTCATTGCTTTACTTCTCTTTGCTTTACATCATGAATTGTTGCTTTGTTACTTGTGTAATGGATAGCTAAATTTCTATTGCATGGCTAGCTAACAACTTACCTAGCTAACTTCTACCTCTTTGGATGATTGCTTATCTTTACACTTGCATTGTGAGAGTTCCTTTTACTTACCAAGGAAGTTGAGTTGCTTTCCCTTGGTGAATGCTTGTACATACTCCATATGACTCATGTGTGCCTCATTTAGAGCCTTGTCTAGAACAAGTGCCTTGATGGGACATGGAGATGGATCACCAAACATGTGCTACTTGTAGAACAACTTCTTTACTTCAAGCTAATTTGTTGTTATGTCTTGAATGTTTAAATGAATGTTGATTCTTCTAACCTAGCATCCCTTGAGTACCAATCCTAGAGTTCATCATTGATAATCTATCTCGAGAGCCAATGAATCGATATGAGGCTTCAAGCTAAGAACTAAAGGAACACTCATCTTCAAAACGGTAAAGTGCTTGAACAAACAAGCAAAGTCATCTCTATTTGCCAATGAATCAACATGAGGCAATCAAGCATCACCATTGAGTATAGTAAGTTAGCGAAGTAAAGTTAGCTAGCCATGTACTTTCTCATCTAAAGTCTTCCAAACATTTTCTTTACTAGCTTCTTTTCTCTTAGCAATACACTTTACTAAAGTTCTTTTGATTTCTTTTCCATCATGCACAATCAACCACTTCTTCTATTTTCTTTTCCATGTTTCTTGCATTTGTGTAAATACAAAGAAGAATCTTCGTTTTCTTGTTTCACTTTGAACCGTAACGCTTCCATCGCTAGCTCTCCTGGAGAATCGACCCGGTATAGCCTTTGCTATAACGGAGATTGGAAAGGATACATTGACCTTATAAATACAATTGTGGATTGATCAAGCACAAAGGTTGATCCTAAACCTTCTCTTTTCTCTATAATATCTGTGCAATCTACCACACATCTCTTTCCCAATCAAATTTTTGGCGCCGTTGCAGGGGAGAGCAACGGATTTTCTTTAAAGTGAAGAACTAAACGAATCTTCTTCTCTGTTGCAGATTACAGGTTGAAGAAACAGGAAATTTTGCATTGCAGAAACATATAAGTGGACCTGGGCCTCTGCTCTCGAAAGCAGAGACCAGGATCCCTCTGAATTGCCGCAAATTCTGGGTTTTTGCCGCAGAATTGCGGCAAGGAAGAGTTGACTACTGACCACTTTTCTGCAGGGCTTGCTTCTCTGCAAAATACAGCTGCTGCAATACTTTAAATCTTGTTTGCTTCACCTGATATCTGCTAATCAACAGTAAAAAATTTGTTGCAAAGTTAAAAAAATTGTTTAGACATTTGCATCTCTAGGCACGTGTCTTTTCAATTCCTTTACATTTACTGTTGAAGAGTGCTGGAGGCAAGGTACGTAAGCATAGCATATAGACTAGGACTCACTCTTTGTTTGATTTAATTAAGCTTTGAGTGAACCTTGTTTGTTATATCGTACACTTGCACAAATCAACTTTAAGGGTAAATCCCATAAAAAAGATAAGGTGGGGATTTTATCACCTCTTCCTTAGCCCAAAAACCATTTTCCCAAGCACTCACAATCCTAAGCTTTTAAATAAAAACTGCTAGACGCTGGCCCTAGGGACATTCGGACTCACTTAGGAGATTATCCTAAGGGGGAAAAGTGTTGGAAAGTGACTTTTGTAAAATCAGTGTCTAGGAAAGGGGTTGAGGGCCGAAAGCCCGAAGGTTGCTGGTTACTTAATTAAGGAACGTCTCTGACGGAAAACCTCCCACCAACCTTACCCTTACCTGGCTGATTTGCTTATAGTCAAAGTCTACACCAAACCTCCTGTGGACGATCTAAAGTTAGGAGTCATCTAGGTCCAGGAAACCTAGAAAGCTTGGATTGATTTTTTCTTTTTTCTTGATTGTTCTTTTTCATTTTTCGCCTGTGTGATCGGTGCACGTTGATTGTGTAATTGTATGCAAGAGTGGTATCGAGATCCGAATTCTGCTAGGCTTGTGAGAATCTCTACACTGCCACATACACCACCACTCGACACAATCATGACCACCAACGTTTCGTTGCAAGACAAGTTCTACCCGATCCGCACATCACTTCCATCTTGCATTCTCCTCCCAAACACAAATGGAAATAACTTTGAGTTGAAGCCCCAGTTCATAAACACTCTTCCACGATTCCATGCCTTGAATCTGAGGATGCATACTTCTTCATTCGGGAGTTTGAAGAAGTATGCCTTATGATGAGAATTTCTCAGTTGACCGAAGATGCTGTCAGACTTAGGTTTATACCTTTTGCACTTAAGGATATTGCTAAGAAGTGGCTTTATAATCTCCCAGTCAGCTCAATTTCTTCTTGGGATGATTTCGTTAAGGTCTTTCTTAAAAAGTTTTATCCTATCCATAAGACAGCCATTATGAGGAAGAATATAATGCAATTCAAACAAGAAGCAAATGAACCGTTTTGGAAGTACTTTGAGCGCTTCAAAGACCTAGTAGCCCTGTGTCCCCATCACGGTATAGAAAAATGGCGCCAGTGCCAGATTATCTATGATGGGCTCGATTATCAGACTAAGACGCTCCTTGAAACCATGTGTCAAGGAGAATTCTTAAAGAAGGATGAAGATCAGGGTTGGGATCTTTTTGAGGCTTTAGCTGAAATGACAATCCAGTGGGAATCATGTACTGAGAAACCCACACCCACAACTTTCAGAACTGGTTTACATTCCATAGGATCCTCAATAGCTGCAGAAGCTAAAATCACACAGTTGATGAAGAGGATTGAGTTGCTAGAGTCCAGGGAAAACGCTGCTGTGAATCAGGTCAACCCATCTGTGGTAAATCCGGGTTGTACCTACTGCCATGATCTGAATCATCTGTTTGAGGAGTGTCCAGTTTATCAAACTCAAATGTTTCAGGAGAGTACGAATGCCGCATACACCAGACCCACTTACAATCCTTACTCCAAAACCTATAATCCTGGATGGCGAAACCATCCTAATTTTTCTTGGAGTCAGTATGGTCCTGAGCAGCCGAGACAACCATTTCCACAACAATACCCTGCTCAGTCTCATCCACCGACTTACCACCAGAACCCACCAAATATCCATTCATACCAGAGCCCACCAAGATTCCAGTCATATCAAAATCCTGTGCCTTACCAAGCAAATTTTCCGCCCCAGTATCAGCATCATCCACCACCCAATCCTCCAGACAAGAGAATTTCTGATTTAGAGAAAATGATAGAAACTTTATCTAAGACCCAAGCTTCAATGATGAACAATCAGCAGCAGGACATGAACAAATTGCAAATTCAGATAGGTCAGTTGGCTAATTCTCTGGCCGAAAGACAAAAAGGAATGCTACCTAGCCAACCTGTGCCAAATCCCAAAACTCAATTTCCCCTGCACGAAGTTGAAGACTTGGGACCCAGCCAATGCCAAGCTATTCAAATCCTTAGATCTGGGAAGCATGTAGATAATAAGGTTTCGAATCAGTCTCCCAAATCTGTGTCGCCACCTTCTGTTCCAGTACAACCCATGCAAGACAGTCCTTCTTCAAGCACACAACCATCCACTTCCCAGTCCAAAGGAAAAGAGAAAGTTGATGAGCAAACATACAAGCCTGTTGTCCCATTCCCAAATAGGCTTACAAATTATAAGATGAATGCTCACATGGAGAAGATAAGAGAGATATTCAACCAAGTACAAATCAATGTCCCTCTCTTAGATGCCATTCAACAAGTCCCATCCTACGCCAAGTTTCTGAAAGAAATGTGTACCAAAAAGAGAAAAGCAAATGTCCCTAAAAAAGTCTTCTTGGCTTCCAACATAAGTGAACTGCTCAATGGTCCGATCCCTGTGAAATACAAAGATCCAGGGAGCCCTACCATTTCTTGCATCATAGGGCAGACCACCATAAATAGGGCTTTGCTAGACTTGGGCGCGAGCATCAATCTTCTCCCCTTTTCCGTCTATTAGCAGTTAGGGTTAGGCAACCTTCGTCCTACCCAGATGACTATACAGTTGGCTGACCGCTCTGTAAAGATTCCCAAGGGGGAGATTACAGATGTTTTGATACGGGTCGGGGAATTCATTTACCCCGTGGATTTTGTTGTTTTAGAAACACAACCCGTACAAAATCACAGAGCGCAAACACCCGTCATTCTCGGACGTCCTTTCTTAGCCACAGCGAATGCGATCATCAACTGCCGAAATGGATTGATGCGTCTAACGTTCGGAGATATGACAAAAGAAGTGAATGTCTTCCATCTGGGAAAGCAGCCAAGGGATGTGGACAATGATTCTTTCGAAGTGAACTTGATTGAGGGTTTGACTAGTGAACATGTCGACGAGGTGGAGTATGAGTCTGAAGAGGAGTTTGAGTTGGAGTCGGATGACTTCAACCTTGATCAGATTGTTGGATCAAATGTTGAAAGGACTACTAATTACACCCCTATTCTTCCTTTACACCATGAACAACCAGTGATAGATCCGGTCCCTTCTTCTGAGCTTAAGGCTCTTCCCGACCATCTCAAGTACAAGTACTTGGATGAGAAGGAATCCTTTCCGGTAATCATTGCATCCAATCTCACTAAACAACAAGAAGAGGACCTTCTGACTGTGTTAAGGGAAAATAGAGAGGCCATTGGTTGGACAATGGCTGATATCAAGGGGATTAGTCCTTCCATTGTTCAACATAGGATTCATTTGACGGAAGACGCCAAGCCTAAATGAGACCCACAGCGTAGACTTAACCCCATTATGCAGGAAGCTGTTAGATCTGAAATCTTGAAACTATTAGACAATGGGATTATCTATCCCATATCCGATAGTCAGTGGGTTAGTCCAGTTCACGCTGTGCCTAAGAAAGCTGGATTTACTGTGGTGGAAAATGAGAATAAAGAATTGATACAAACACGTCTTCCAACGAAGATTCGAGTTTGTATTGATTACAGGAAACTGAACACTGCCACACGTAAAGACCACTTTCCTCTTTCATTCATTGATCAAATGCTTGAGAGATTGGCAGGACACGAGTATTACTGTTTCCTGGATGGATATTCAAGATATAATCAAATCCCAATCGCTCCCGAGGACCAAGATAAGACTACCTTCACCTGTCCTTTTGGAACGTTTGCATACAGAAGGATGCCCTTCGGCCTTTGCAATGCTCCTGCAACATTTCAACGTTGCATGTTGAGCCTCTTTTCGGACATGGTGGAGAAATTTCTAGAAATTTTCATGGATGATTTCTCGATTTATGGGGATTCCTTTGAGCAATGCTTGTACCATTTAAAGCTGGTGTTACAACGCTGTATGGAGAAAAATTTGACACTTAACTGGGAAAAGTGTCACTTTATGGTCAAGCAAGGAATCGTACTTGGCACAAGGTATCAAGAATAGGAATCGAGGTGGACAAGTTTAAAGTGGAAGTCATAACAAAGCTTACTGAACCAACATGTTTAAAGGACATTAGATCATTCTTAGGGCACGCCGGCTTCTATAGACGATTCATTCAAGGGTTTAGCAACATTGCAAGACCCTTGACAAATCTCTTAGGAAAGGATGTACCCTTTATATTTGATGAGGAATGTCAAAAATCATGGAAAGAGCTTAAAAGTAGACTTGTCTCAGCACCGATCATCTCTGCACCAGATTGGACCAAGCCTTTTGAGATTATGTGTGATGCCTCTGACTTTGCTATAGGCGCTGTTTTAGGGCAGCGTATTGATAATAGGCAACACGTAATCTATTATGCTAGCAGAACGCTGAATGATGCCCAACTCAATTACACAACTACTGAAAAGGAATTTTTAGCGGTTGTCTTTGCGTTGGAGAAATTTCGCCAATATCTGCTAGGGTCCAGGACGATAGTTTTCACTGATCACTCCGCCCTAAAATACTTGATGCAAAAGAAGGATGCTAAGGCAAGACTGATTCGATGGATACTTCTTTTGCAAGAGTTTGATTTGGAGATTAAAGATAAAAAGGGCGTTGAGAACGTGGTAGCTGATCATTTGTCAAGAATCCCAAATGCACCTAAGGAGAATATACCAATTAATGACGATTTCCCTGACGAACACATTTTTGGATGTGTGGAGAGCCCTGGTATGCTGACATTGTGAATTACCTTGCTGCCAGGCAAATACCTTCTCATTGGTCAAGTCAGCAAAAACATCGTTTCATGCGTCAAATGTGGTTCTTCTTTTGGGATGAACCGTATTTATTCAAATATTGTCCTGACCAGATCATACGTAGGTGCCTTCCTGAGGATGAACATCAGAGTGTTTTGACATTTTGTCACAAATTAGCTTGCGGTGGACATTTTGGTCCACGGAAAACTGCTGAGAAAGTGCTTCAGAGTGGATTTTACTGGCCCACTCTCTTTAAGGATGCATACAATTTTTGCAAGCTTTGTGATAAGTGTCAAATGACGGGTCGTATCACACAGAGAGACATGATGCCTCTCACACCCATCTTGGAAGTCGAAATTTTCGACCTCTGGGGCATCGATTTTATGGGACCCTTGCCTCTGTCCTACGGTAACCAATACATTTGGTAGCCGTAGATTATGTTTCCAAATGGGCTGAAGCAATTCCAACAAGGACAAATGACAACCATGTTGTCATTAAGTTTTTAAGAGAAAACATCATCTCTCGCTTCGGAGCCCCCCGTGCGATAATAAGCGACAATGGGAGTCATTTTTGCAATAGGGCTTTTGAAGCCTTGATGCGTAAATACTCTATTACTCACAAATTATCCACAGCTTACCATCCTCAAACCAATGGGCAAGTTAAAGTCACGAATAGACAGATAAAACTCATTTTGGAGAAAACTGTAGGACAGAACCGTAAGGATTGGTCCATCAAACTCACTGATGCCTTATGGGCATACAGGACCGCTTACAAGACTGTCCTCGGTATGTCTCCATATCGAGTTATATTTGAAAAACCTTGTCACTTGCCAGTTGAATTAGAACACCGAGCTATGTGGGCTTTAAAGCAGCTGAACTTGGATTTGGATAAAGCCGGTGCATTAAGGAAGTTGCAGATATCTGAGCTTGAAGAGTTAAGAAACGAAGTATATGACAATGCTCGGATCACAAAACACAGAACCAAGCTTTTTCACGATAAATCCATTCACAGGAAAATTTTTGTCGTAGGACAAAAGGTTCTGTTGTATAATTCACGACTCCACCTTTTCCCTGGTAAATTGAGAACCAGGTGGTCTGGACCATACTTAGTGCACAAAGTCTTTTCCCACGGTGCGATCGAGATTCTTGACCCGAATAATGGCAACACATTCACTGTGAACGGTCAACGTTTAAAGCCATTCCTTACCACGGAAGTCGTGTCACAAGAAGTTCATGAATTGGGTCTTCACGACCCAGTTTATCTGTGACCATTCCATCTGTATAGTTTCCCGCGCATTTTCCTGAATATCATTTTGGGACCACATTTGTAAATAATTTTCTTTTACACTTTTTGTAAATAATACATAAAAAAAAATAATAATAAAGAAAAAAATTAGGGATTTTTTGTGCTTATAAGAGTTTCACATTCCTAGGAATTTCTCTTCCCTAGGATTCCATTCATTTCCAAACTCCTTTGACCTAGGGTTGTAAATATACCTTTAACCTAGGGATAAAATTGGAAATCCCATTTTTTCTACCCCTATAAATACCCTTCTCACCTACCTTTTCTCCCTCACACGCAGAAATCCCCTCAGATCTAAACTCCTTCTTCCAGAGCCAACCCCTGCCAATTTTTTCTTCACCAGAATCTTCAGATCTGCCGCAAAAACCCACTTCCGGCCGAAATTCCGCCGCACTCCGGCCATCTCTGGCGCCCAGAAAAATTTTGGTCGGCTGATTTCCTCTGCTGCTGGCAGATCCAGAGCCATTCTTCTAGATTCTGTCCTGGGTGCCTTCTGCACAACTGTTTTTGGATTTCCCCCCACGATCTCCGGGGGTGGTTTGATTTCTCATCCTAAAATCCTTTGCTTTAAGATCCATTTTCATACATGGCCCCGAATTTGTTTGTAGAAAGGGATTTTTCCATACTTTTGAATGATAGTGGGGGGTATGGGCACATTTTGTGGATAGAATACGTTCATGGAATTGGTACTCTTTGGTCTATGATAACAATGACTACGATGCATATTATTGCCCTGATCTTGTCACTACTTTTTATAATTCAATTGATCATGCATCTGTGAATCATGACACGCACCAATTTGTATCTCACATGCCATTCGGTGACATCTTTGTTACCATCCCACTTATTGCTGAAACCACTAATGTCCCCAGTCATCCCCACCATAGCGACCCCTTGCCATTGCTAGATTACATACCCATCATGGGGGTCCGCTGTACAATTCAGGACCGTGGACTCAAAGCCAACACGACCTTTCGAAATGTTTATTGCATTGGGCGTTGGGTCCAACGCAACATTTTTGGGCTTGACCACCAATCTTCCTTTAACAGACCCGTGTTACAGATAATCTATGATTTAATGACACATAACCACACGGTCTGTTTGAATAGGGCCATCTTCCATGCTATTCTTGACAATTCCTCCCGCACTCGGGGTGCAAAGCATTCCCATGCAATCTTAATCACACGTCTGTGTAAACATTTCATATCAGACGCTGTCTTTCATACATTTGACCGAGTGCCTGTTACTGTAGAGAGACCCACAAAACTCATATAATGGTTGCTTGCAGGCACTCTGGACACCCAGTGCCCAGCCTGAGAATGTACCTGTGGAGTCCTCTTCGGAGGAAAGCCTGGAGGCAATAGATGAGCCCCAATTCTGGAGGCAGGACCCCCCAACTGAGTCACGAACCTTCATGTCCACCATCTGGAAGGGCATGAAGAAAATCTTTAGGGGTCAAGTGAGGCTGAGAAAGAAGGTAGAGGAGCAATCCTCTCGATTAGCTAGTATGGAGGCAACGTTGAGGAGATCACAGTCGGCTGGACCTAGCACCACCGCGGGTCCAACGCGACAGAGGGAGTAGCTTTATCCTTTACCTATTTCATGCATCATTTCATCTTGCATGCATTGGGGACAATGCATGAGATAGGTATGGGGGGGTAGATGCTAACTTAGGATTTTTCACTTTCTTTTTAGGACTTTTATTTTTTTAGGATTTTTCACTTTCTTTTTAGGTTTTTATTTTCTTTTAGATTTTACCTTTCTTTAGAGATTTTCTACTTTCTTTTTAGATTTTACTTTTTCTTTTAGAAACTTAAAAAAAATTAAAAAAAAAGAAGAAATTCTTTGATCCATGTTTAAAGAATCAAATTTGAAACTTAGGGATTAAGGAAGCTCTAAATTAAGATTTCTAATTATAAGTTAAAAAGAGGAGTTTTGTTAGATTTTTAGGTTAAGTAATAAAGGATTAGAAAAATTACTAGATTTTAATTCTTTCTTTAGATATAAACATTAAACATATTGAAGGATTAATCAAAGACTTTGTGATTTTATTTACATATATATAATAAAAAAAATATAAAAGAAAAAAAAAAAAGAGATGTACATAAATAAATAATAAATACTTAGCCACTGACTAAGCTGGTTAGCCGTGCCTCAAGAAGCATTGCCGATCACGCCTAAAGGTGGTTAAGTCCTTAAATTCCTTCGTGGCCTTTTTTACTCGAGACCTTAAACCCGAGGGATGTTTTCTCATCTGGTGCCCTGAGACCGTCTGGTTTGGGAGTCATCGGTTAAAGGCTCGCTACAAGGGTAAACTAGAAAGCCTAAGGATGCTAAGGAAATGTAAATAAATAAACATTGTAAATAAAATAAAAAAAAGAAAAAAAGAAAAAAATATTATATATATTAGTAAATAAATGAACTTAGTCTAAGAAAGATCCTTCCCATTTATAGATGTATATATCCTAGGATTGATGCAAAATCCGGTTTTTGATCTTTTCCCTAAAATCTTAACCTAAGCTGAAAACAAAACTCCAATTAGACACTTATAAGAGGAATGAAAAGTTTAGGGTAACCTGAAACCTATAGCTCAAGTTAGAATCTTTAAACATGGATCAAAAATTTCACTAACACTTTTATTTTTCTTTATGGATTTTGTGGGTGCAATCCGCTAAAAACCCTCAGGAGACAACACTCCTCCTCTAGGGTAACCTAGAGGTTTAACGGCTTGTTGCACGTGCTCAGTGCAATCGTGTCACCTACGAAAGTGGTGTAATAAATTAGTTAGGATTTTCTTTCTTGTCCTTTCTTTTTTTTGCTCGAGGACGAGCAAAAGCTAGGTATGGGGGTGTGATTGTTACACATATTTGCATATTTTATCACTTTCATACCATG
Organism: Agave tequilana; assembly: GCA_038442645.1. NCBI lineage: Eukaryota > Viridiplantae > Streptophyta > Magnoliopsida > Asparagales > Asparagaceae > Agave > Agave tequilana. The sequence goes on from JAVJIF010013629.1 coordinate 32,191, forward strand.
CATATTGTATATAAAAACGTGATTTTTAATCCTTTCCTCTCTATTTTTGCAGGTCCACAACTTAAAAGAGAGAAAGCCCATTAATCTCTTTAATTAGTAATAATTAAAGAGATTAATTCAAAAGCCCAAAAAGAAGCCCAAGATTTGAATCTGGATTCAGAGAGATCCGCGCGCCAACTGAATCTTCCAGAAGGCCACGTGGATAACAACCTCGCAACGAACCTGTACCAGAAAATCTGGGATCAACGGCCCAGATTTTGCCGCCAAAACCTGGATTTTCCCGCGTATCTGCGGCGGTTATGAAGCCGTTAGATCCCAGATTTTGCGCCAACAACCTGGCTCTCGAAGCTTCTCTCTGAGGGCTATAAATACATGACCAGGGTCTGCACGAGAAAAATAGAGAAGAGAGAGGAGAGAACTAGGGAAACTCTTGTATTTTGTTTTAGTCTTCTCCTAGGTTTTAGTCTCCATCTTCTTCCTCCTAGAGATTTTGTCAAAGAGAGAAAGTGAGTGCTGTTGAAAGCTTGTAATCAAGGAGGTGACATCACTTGTAACAAGGGTTAATCAAAGCTTCGTCTTCTCTTTGCAAGCTCTAGTACGTTTTACTTTGCATTGCTTTACTTACTTTGCTTTCTTTCACTTTCATTGCTTTACTTCTCTTTGCTTTACATCATAAATTGTTGCTTTGTTACTTGTGTAATGGATAGCTAAATTTCTATTGCATGGCTAGCTAACAACTTACCTAGCTAACTTCTACCTCTTTGGATGATTGCTTATCTTTACACTTGCATTGTGAGAGTTCCTTTTACTTACCAAGGAAGTTGAGTTGCTTTCCCTTGGTGAATGCTTGTACATACTCCATATGACTCATGTGTGCCTCATTTAGAGCCTTGTCTAGAACAAGTGCCTTGATGGGACATGGAGATGGATCACCAAACATGTGCTACTTGTAGAACAACTTCTTTACTTCAAGCTAATTTGTTATTATGTCTTGAATGTTTAAATGAATGTTGATTCTTCTAACCTAGCATCCCTTGAGTACCAATCCTAGAGTTCATCATTGATAATCTATCTCGAGAGCCAATGAATCGATATGAGGCTTCAAGCTAAGAACTAAAGGAACACTCATCTTCAAAACGGTAAAGTACTTGAACAAACAAGCAAAGTCATCTCTATTTGCCAATGAATCAACATGAGGCAATCAAGCATCACCATTGAGTATAGTAAGTTAGCGAAGTAAAGTTAGCTAGCCATGTACTTTCTCATCTAAAGTCTTCCAAACATTTTCTTTACTAGCTTCTTTTCTCTTAGCAATACACTTTACTAAAGTTCTTTTGATTTCTTTTCCATCATGCACAAATCAACCACTTCTTCTATTTTCTTTTCCATGTTTCTTGCATTTGTGTAAATACAAAGAAGAATCTTCGTTTTCTTGTTTCACTTTGAGCCGTAACGCTTCCATCGCTAGCTCTCCCGGAGAATCGACCCGGTATAGCCTTTGCTATAACGGAGATTGGAAAGGATACATTGACCTTATAAATACAATTGTGGATTGATCAAGCACAAAGGTTGATCCTAAACCTTCTCTTTTCTCTATAATATCTGTGCAATCTACCACACATCTCTTTCCCAATCACTGAGCCTTCGCGTCTAGAACTTGAAACTCTGCTTTTAATGGCTTGTCTTTTAGTGATTTTTAGATAGCCTACGGAAACCCCTCCAAAGTTTTCGATATTTCGCAGTTAAATGGGATAGATTTCGAAATACTTTGGATTTTAGCCGCATTCGCCTTTATGACTGGACTGTTAACGCTCCGGGTTTGATCTTATCTGGAGTTGGTCTTCGTGAGTGTACTGTTGAACTCTTTGAAGCCACCAGAGTTGATCATGTTGAGTGTCTAGATACACAGTCTAAACCTCCCCGATTGCTTTTAGTCTGTCACGGGTGCGCTTTAAGCCAGGAGTGGACGATCGTCTGCTTGTGCCAGTGTACTGTTGAACTGATCTGCAGAAGCAAGGACTGAACGCCAGTTCTTTTGAAGAGCAGAGATAGTACTGCTTTAAAGACACGACTTTCATGGGATGCGTCTTTTGGAAATGGAAACGTGACTGATATTCCTTAAGCAGACGCGATGTTCAGCCGGGCTGGAAAGACGCGAACTTCTTAGAGAGACGCGACTTTTTGAATGCTTTTATGGCGGTGATGACGGGGCATGTCCATCGAAGAGGCGCGGTCATCAGTTCATAAGAACTCAGATAGAACCAAGTCTTTTTGATGAGACGCAGCGTCAATCCATAGGGAGACACGGCGGCGTCAACTCGCAGAGAGAAACGCGGCTTTGAGTAACGCGAGTCTGTCCTGCCAATGAAGACGCGACTCGAGCGGACTCGAGGGACGCAGCCTTGTGTATTTTCCCCTTAATCTCAGAATGGACTAAGTCCTTTGCTGAGTCAAGTGCTTTCCCTTAAAATGGGCCCTGTTTGCTGAAGGGACGCGATTCTGAGTCACGCGGACTTTCCTTTGGAACGCAGGTGGACGTCATTCATTCTGAAAAAGGAGACGCGGGTTCCAGGACGCGGTTTTCCCATCTGCGTATCGATGTAACTTCCAGACGTTACAAGCGGCCTGACATAAAGATTTTATGAGATCTTTGAACGTCAAGTCTTCACTGACGATTGAACGTCAAGTCTTCACTGACGATTGAGAAACCGGGTCATCCGTTGTTTCCCGATGCAATTGTCTACATGTCGGTCTTCATTGGACTTGGGCGTTAATACCCTTTAATGTAAAACCGGCGCTGGCGGTTGTAGACCAGCATCTTCAACGTTTCCCGAAGCGACCCTCCACGCGTCAGCTTCCCATTGGACTTTTACAATCGTGCGGTCATTAAGGCCGACGGTTCCAATTGATGAACCATTATGACGGTTACCAGGAGCGGCCTATAAATAGGGCTCGCCTTCTTTAGCAGTCCCAATCTTAGACTATTTTCCCATTTAAGAGAACGATTGCTCTGAGAACTTCCGCCTTCTTCAGAGTTTCTAACAGGGGTACTGTCTTCATGGATGAAGACGACTCCGGGGAAGAAGATGACCCAGAGCTTTCATGCTTCTGTTTGGTCTCTTCAGGACAAAGTGTCTCTCTGATCACCTTCCATGTCCATATTCTGATGCAGAGAGTTAAACTCTTGACAGAGGCCTCTGCTGGTATGCCGTCCCGACTTGCCGTGATGTTTCTAGTCCACCCAAGTTTGCACTTTGGCATCATCATCATCTGGATTTCCTCATGAAGTCTGAGTTGGTGCATTCCTTCTGGAATTTGCGCCGCCGACTTAAACTTCCCTGGACGCGAGTACAGAAGTCTTTGGCACTAGGCGCTGACTTTGCTCATGAAGCTCGCGTTTTAAGGCCACTGATTTGGATGAATTCCAACTCGGGCTGAAGGTTTCAGACCCGAATTTTGCAACCCCTGTTCCCTCGACAGGGAGATGGCAATTTTCGGCGTCTGAGTCCTTTCGCGCCTTGTGTTTTAGGCGCGGGCGCAAAATGAGACCGCGTTTGAATCCTGTGTGTGGCACAGTTTTGATTCGCGCTGCTTCTGTTGACGCGGTATTTTGACTCACTGCGCGGACTCATTCCCGCGTCTGAAGTTTTCGACAATAGCCGCGTCTGTCACTTAGTTTTCTTTGTTGAAGTATACTAAGTTTCAGATTTTCTAACCCCCTTGTTTATTCCTTGTAGGTAGGCTTGATTGTCCTTTTTCAAGTTCGCTGGGCCCTGGATGAATATTCCGGTCGGCGAACTCGTTCGATGTTCATCTACAAGGGAATATATTATGGTCCTCGTCGTCTACAAGGGAATATATTATGTCCCTGACGAGGACTTAACCCTCGCCAAGGTCTCTTCAGATCCACTGCACCAGTCATGCCTGCTGGTAAGGGATGGTCAGGGTAAGTATGGCGGCGAGGAGGTTACGGTGGATACAGTGGCAGATAGGATCCTCTTCCTCTCCCACTCCAGAAGTGACATCAAGGACACTCCATGTTCGTTGGATGGCCTTCTGGCGAAAGAGATGCTCATGAAGGAAGGGTTGCCTGGCTTTCTGCTGCCACCGGACCTCAAGAACACTATTGCTCTTAGCTTAGTCAGCTAGGGCTCTTCCGATGTTTACGTCATGCACCATAGTGCAACCGGCTCCAATTGTCGCCACAGTTTGGCACTTCTTCAGACATCGTGCACTTGGAATTAGATGCGACTTCAAGGAGTGAGTACGGCCTCTGAGAGAGAGAGAGGGACTTCTTTGTACTCCTTAATTGTAACACTCAATCTTATTGTATAAGAGAGCGTTTTAACTGTACACTCAATCTTATTATATAAGAGAGCATTTTGTATCACTTTCATATGCCTGGAAATAAATAAAAGTGACACTTTTCTTTTTGCCTCTTTCATTGTCTTGAACTTTTTGTCTTCAGTTAGACTCATAGAAGCAAAGAATCTTTGACTTTATCAAAATTATGATGATAATCTTAATAAGTCAAACTTTGTAGGGAAAGATCCTATTTCAGGAACTCTCACAATACTGTCAGAGGTGTAATATTAACTTGACAGAGATGAAATAATTTTGGTGGACCTGCCACTTTATAAGAGAAAGTGACAAGTAGAATTGGTACCCCCAGGGACGGTGAACTTTTATCAAGTGTTTGGGATTAACTTGATTGAGCTCAGCTGGGGATCTGATGGAAACACTGTTGATGGTGTAGTATTAACCTAACAATATTTTTAGGTAGACTTGTTATTCTGTTGAAGAGTATAACAAGTGAGACTAGACTCGTGGGGAATCTAGGAAAGTTTGTTACCGTTAGAGGTGTGATATTAACTTAACAGGTTGAAAGTGGTCTTGTCAGAAGTGTAATGTTAACTTGACAAGGATGTGAGTCAGAGGTGTGATATTAACCTAACTCAGAAGTGTCACTGTCATAGGTGTAATGTTTAACTTGACAGTGAGGGTAATGTTAGAGGTGTAATGTTGAACTTGGCATTGGTCATCTCGGCTTGTATAAGGAAGTCCGAGGGAAAGTCATGACCATAGGTGTATTGTTTAACTTAGCAATGACTTGATGCTAGAGGTCTAATGTTAACTTAGCATCATCCATTTCAGCTTCGATATGGAAGTCTGAAGAAAAGTGACTGTCAGAGGTGTAATATTAAACCTGACAGAAACCTGATTACTGTTTAGAGGTGTGGTGTTAAACTTTAACAGTAATTTGTCAGAGGTGTAGTATTAACTTGACAAAGATTGACTCATGATAAGAGCAATTTGAGGACCTGTCATTCTATTGGTGAGAATTGACAAGTGAAAATTTGAAGTGCCAGAGGTATAGTGTTAACTTGGCAAATTTGAAAGTTTGATACTCCGTGTAGAGTTGACAAACAAAATTTGTACTCGACAAGGAATATTGAAAAGTTTCCATTACCAGAGGTATAGTGTTAACTTAGTAATGGTTATATTTTGTAGACCTACCATTCTGTGGATGAGAATTGGTAAGGGATTTTGGAGGAAAGAGTGGAGCCAAGTCCACTTAGGATTTTTAGCAAACCCTCAGCTATCAACGGATTTGAGGTGCCTTTACCAACTACCGTTTGAGTTGGGCTAGCCATGCTATTCCCCTCAGCATGATGAGTTATCGAAGACTTATGTTGGGCTTAGAAGCCAACATTTCCTCTATCCTTAGCCGTCGGGGGCGTCGGATGTTATAATGAAGAAATTCTTCTTACTTTGATCAGAGGTGTACTTTTAACTTGATCAGCGGAAGAATACCATCTAAGGATAGTATTTCTTCAGGAACCTGCCATTGATCGGCATCATGAGTGTATCGCCATTTGAGGTTATGAGGCGATATGACCCATTTGAGTAGACTGACTCTACTACAAATGGTCCTTCCCATTTGGATTGGAATTTTCCTTTTGTCTTGTGCGTCATTACCATGGGTCTTCTGACGGCTAAGACAAAATCGCCTTTCTTGAAAGTTCGCATTTTAACTTCTTGTTGAAGGCTCTGGTAATACGAGCTTGGTAGAGCTCGATTTGTTGTTGGGCCTGCAGACGTTTATCATCTAAGGCCTCCAGTTCCTGGAGTCGCTGTCGATGCTTCTCCTCTGTTGTCATCTCCGCTGTCAAGGCGACGCGTAGAGATGGAATTTGGATTTCCAGTGGGAGCACGGCTTCACATCCATATACCAAAGAAAATGGTGTGGCTTTAGTTGGGGTTCGCACAGTTGTGCGATAGGCCCATAAGCATTCACCTAGTTTGTCGTCCCAGTCCCGTTGACTTTTCGAGACGAACTTTTTGAGAAGCTTACCAATGGTCTTGTTGAAAGCTTCTGCGAGGCCGTTAGCGGCAGGATAGTATGCCGTTGAGGACACACTCTGGATTCTGAACTTAGCGCAGAATCTCTGGAAAGCCTGGCTGATGAACTGAGGTCCATTGTCATGGACAATTCGCCGAGGTACACCGAAACGGTAAATAACGTGATGTTTCACGAACTTGATCACGTTCGACGATTTGACCTCCTTCAAAGGAATGGCCTCAGCCCACTTAGAGAAATAATCGGTTATTGTCAAAATGAACCGATGTCCTTTTGATGATGGTGGGCTGATAGGGCCAACCACATCCATCCCCCACATTTCAAATGGCCAGGTAGAGGTTGTAGAGTGGAGATACCCTGGTGCTTGATGGATGAAATCCCCATGCACTTGACAAGCGTGGCATCTTTTAGCATAGGTGACGGCGTCGGCAACCATCTTGGGCCAATAGTAACCCAATCTTTGGAGTCGATGTGCCAGTTTTGGGCCAGGTTGATGGGCTCCACACATACCGTCGTGGGCTTCTCTCAATACCTCTTGGGCTTCTTTTGGTGAGAGGCACCGGAGCAAGATCCCGTCATGCGATCGACAATACAATGTTCGCGTAATCGCATTATAATAGAATTTGGGGGCTTTCTTTCGAATGGCAGCCGCCTCTTTGGTGTCTTCAGGCAGAATGTCGTATAAGACGAAATCAATGTAGGGGAATCGCCAGTCTTTAAGCTCTGGACCAGTTGACAATTCCAGTGCTTCTTTGCCTTGACAATCTCCCTTTGACTCCTGATAGCCCTCGAGAGAATTTCTCGGGCAATACAGGTCGTGGCTGTAGACGAATATCTTCTCCATTGCTCCAGCTGGAAGAGCTAAGGAAGCCGCGAGGGATGCGAGTGCATCCGCGTGCGCATTTTGCCTGCGCGGTACATGGTCGATGTAGAAGCTTGTAAACCCCTCGGCCATGCGGATAGTTGCGTTGTGGTAGGGTACTAGGTCCTCATGTCTGACTTCGTACTCCCGCGCGAACTTGGCTGACGATGAGTTTAGAGTCGCCGTATGCCTCGAGATTTTTAACGCCAATCTCATCGGCGAATTGCATCCCAATCAAAAGAGCGTTGTACTCCGCCACATTGTTGGAACAAGGCTCAGTTAATGAGACAGCTCGGGGAATCACATAATTTTGTGGAGATACGAGTACTACTCCTACCCCCGCTACTACGTGTCCCTTTGGGCTTGTTCTTGATGCACCGTCGAAGAAAAGTTGTCATACTTGACTTTCGAACGATGTCTGAGTCAGGCAGACTTCAGCAACTTCATCTGGGAGATCCTCGTACACTTTGGCTGCCCTCGGATCTGGCTGCTCAGCTAGGAAATCCGCCACCGCTTGTCCCTTAATGGCCTTTTGTGGTAAAAAGTGCATCTCATATTGGGAGAGCAATATGGCCCATTTTGCCAGCCGGCCGTTTAATGATGAAGGCTTAGTCATAAGTAACCTCAGGGGGTTGACTTTTGATATGACGTTTATAGTTTGGCCTACCAGATAGTGTCGCATTTTCTGAATAGCGAACACTAATGCCAAACATTCCTTCTCGATCGGGTTATACCGATGTTCGGCTCCGATCATTGTTCTACTCAGATAGTAGATTGCTTGCTCACGTCCGTGATCATCATTCTGAGCTAATAGAGCTCCCAAAGAATGATCCATTGCCCGGACGTACACCAGGAAAGGCTTTCCGGATACCGGAGCTGCAAGGACTGGTGGTTGGGTGAGGTATTGCTTGATTTCCTCGAACGCTTGTTGGCAAGCGTCATCCCAAATGAATGAGACACCCTTCTTCATTAACTTAGCGAAGGGTTGGCATCTTCCGGAGAGGTTTGAGATAAACCTGCGGATGTACGCCAATCGTCCCTGCAATCCCCTGAGTTCTTTGAGATTTCTTGGGGGTGCATCTCCTGGATAGCGCGAACCTTTTCCGGGTCCAAGTGAATTCCGGTGGATGTTACAATAAATCCTAAGAATTTGCCACTGGCCACCCCCAGGAAGGACTTTGTGAGATTCATCTTCAATTGATGAGCCCGCATGATGTCGAAGACCACCTTCAGGTCCGCTATGTGATCACCTTTAGTGCGGCTTTTTACCGCGATGTCATCAACATAACATTCCACCGTTTTGCGTATTTGCTGATGGAAAATGGCATTCATGGCCCTTTGGTATGTTGCCCCTGCATTTTTCAGTCCGAAGGGCATGACGGTGTAGCAATATACCCCTAGAGGTGTCCTGAAGGAGGTATGCTTTTCGTCATCAGGATACATTTTGATTTGATTGTATCCTGAGAATCCGTCCATGAAGGACATTCGTTCGAATCCACAAGTATTGTCAATCATGACATCTGTGATCGGCAATGGGAATTCGTCCTTGGGGCAGGCCTCGTTTAGATCGCAGAAGTCGATGCAGATCCGGATCTTCCCGTTCTTCTTGGCGACGGGGACGATGTTGGCTACCCAGTCGGGATGTTGTTCTTCCTGATGAAGCCAGAATCAATAAGTTTTCTGACTTCTGATTGAATTGCCTCCATTATTTTTGGACGAAACCGTCGCTGCTGTTGTTTGACAGGCTTTACATCCGGATTAATGTTGAGGCGGTGCATAGCCACTTGAGGATCGAGTCCTGGCATGTCCTCATAATTCCAGGCGAAGACGTCTATATACTCTTGTACAAGAGATATTAGATCCTTTTTCTCCGAAGGTGACAGGCCGTCACTTATGAAGATGGGCTTAGGGTTAGCCTCATCTCCTAGGTTGATCTGAACAACCTTGTCTTCTGTGGGTGGCCGCGCTGTTCAAAGCGAGTGTCCCAAAGAGCTTTTAAATGTTTGATCCAAGGATCTGTATCAGATTGGATCATTTCTTCATTTCCATCTTCCAGGTGGCTTGTCGAAACCATGTTCACTGAAAGTTCTTGAAGATGTTGCCGACACTGACATCTGACTCCCAAGATGATGTGTCTGAAGAGTAATCGTTGCTCGACGATTCTTGAGAATCGGAGGTTGATGGGACCGGAGTTGATACATAGCCCAACCCCCGGCGCGTCTGATGATAATAATCGGGGGCCTTCCCTTTTGGCACAAAGGATCGAAGTAGCGTCCTCCTTCCTTTGCCGAAATTCAACCCGGGTCTGTTGGTCAGGTCGTACCCCATGCATCTCATCATTTTGAGTGCTTTTGGTTCATAATGACCGAACTGAGGGGATTCCTCCTCGCCTTCCGATTCTTCGCGGGGCGTTGGTTCAGACGAGATTCGCCCAAAAAGAATTGGTTTTTGGCCTTTCCGTCTTGCTGGAACTATAAATATAGATTCTTGCGCATTACCATTATCTTGGTATGTCTCGAAGGACGACTTCACTGGTACATGCAACGATGTCAAAGCATCTATTGCCGACCAGGGGTCATCGTCTACGTCGGTGCTAGTGTCTGATGGTACTGAATCAGAAGCAAACACAGAAAAATACGCAAAATCTAAATCTTCATTAATATACCAACCGCCTACATCGTCGGTGGTATTATCAACATCGAGCTTATTAGTGCTCTTTACAAGTGGTTCTAACTCCCACAGGCACTCTTCTTTCTCGGGCTCGGTGTCAGCTTCGTTTCCAGAGTCTGGCTCCTCTGGTCGCGGGACTTCATCCGTCTCCACCGGATCTTGGTACAGCAAAGAGTCGGTGAAATAATTCTCGACCCCTTTGAACGGATACCTTTCGGCAATCAACGTCTGCACCTTTCCACTCCCGTCAATGTATTTCATGACTTGGTGGAGAGTGGAGGGAACGATGGAGTTGCGGTGAATCCACGGTCGTCCCAGCAATAGATTGTAGGAAGTGTCGGCGTCGATGACGTAGCATGTCACTTCCGACTTGAGGCTTCCAATCTGGCATTTGAGCTTGATTTTCCCCATCGGACGGGTCTGGTTGGCATTGAATCCATAGATAGTTGTCTGAGTAGGGCTCAAACGATGAGTAGGAATGCCCAGATTTTGCATGACCCGGCGAGGCATGATGCTCAATACGGACCCTGGATCTACCTGAATGCGGTTCACCTCAGACGATCCAATATACCCTGTGAAATACAGGGGTCGATCATGCTTCCCTTTAACTTGCATATCATCTGCTGTGAAGGTAATGCAGGGAGCATTTGGGGAGGTATGGAGGCAATCCTCTACATCTTCCTCCTTCGGCACCTGGGTCATGAAGACCTCGGCATTTGCTAGAGCTTCTTGTAGAGCTTCTCTGGTCGACTTTGATAATCTAAGAAGTTCATACAAGGTAATGCGTGCCGGGATGTTAGCTAGTTGAGCCAGGACATCAAAGCGGTAAGGTGTCGTGGATCCTTCCGCCATACCTTTCGAAAGAACTCGAGAAAACCGAGTTTCTTTCTGTTTCTCCACAGGTTGTCTTGTGGAGGGCTTGGTTAGTTCTGCAGCTGGTTGTGGAGGGACTACCGCCATCTCGCCATACTGCTTCAAGTACGGCTGTCCCGAACGGGTTCCCGCCATCGGTTGGTTGGGCTCTACGGCCAAGACTATTGTATCCTCTTCTGAGTCAGTTAACGAGGGAACATCAATCTCGGCTTCTCGAGAGGAGGCACCCACCACATTGCAGGATGAGGCCTTTGCCTTGCCTTTGATTTCCTGTTGGTCACAGTAGTCCATTGCTGTTCATTGACAAGGTCAGGGTGGACCCACATGATTTCCCCTTGAGGTGTAGGAACGGGTACCAAGCCTTTCGCTTGCTGCTGGTGAGGGTCTGTGTTGACCACTCTCAGCTCTCCTCTTGGAATAGGGACCACCCCCGCAGGCGTTGGGGGTTGTCTTCCAAACTGGAGAACTGACGTCACATTAGCCGTCACCTTCTTCTGCTCTGGTCGGAGCTTTAACACCTCCGCGTCAATCAGAGCTTGAAGGATGTCCTTGAAGACATAGCAGCTTTTGGTAGGGTGCCCCAGCATCCTGTGGTACAAGCAATAGGTGGGATTGTCGGTCTTGCCGACTTCCTCGGGGCGCCGAGCTTCAGGGAGCTTCAGTCGGTTGCTCTTGTTGAGTAGTTTAAAGAGCGAATCGACATGTTCCTCCTTGAAGGAATATTGCTTGTTGGCGCGTGGCTGGCTTGAAGAGCCACTCGCCTTGCCTGATTGAGGTTTGGCGGGAGATTTGGTCTCCGTTGCCAAATTATCCTTCCGCTTTGTTTGGAGGGATGTGTCTGGCGCACGCCTTGTCGACCTTTCCGGCCTAGGCTTACCTTCCTCCGCTCTGACGCGAGCGACAATCTCCTCAGCCTGTTCACCTTGTTGGATTAATTGCTTCCAGGTGCGGCTTTCAGCAACTCCTATTTGAGCAAGGAGTGAGGTTTGGAGATTGTGGCGGCATGTTTCCACCAGGGTGGCCTGGGTCATACCGCTTGGACACCGGAGTGCCACGTTCCGAAACCTTTCTACGAAAGACTTAACGGACTCTCCCTTTCGCTGTTTAGTAGCCAAAAGGGTGGGCATCGTGACTTTCGAGTCATCTTCGAAGAAGCGTGTTAAGAACAGCTTCTCCAAATCGCCCCAGTTCTTGATAGAACCTTCTGGGAGCTTCATGAACCATTCAAAGGCCAACCCTTTCAGGGTGACGATGAACAGACGCGCCAGGATAGCATCGTTGTCTACTACATTCCTGGTTTGGGATTTGAAGTAGTAGATGTGCTGGTTGGGTGACCCCTTCCCGTCGAATGCTTGGAGGGTTGGAGCCTTGAACTTAGGAGGGTATGGAACTAAGTCCCACTCAGCCGATAGGGCCGGACCACTCCTACTTCTTGGAGGTCTTTGCGATTGGCAAGGGCCTCGAGGCGTCGCTCCAGTTGACTCATTCTTTTAGCATGAGCCTTCCCCGGGTCTTGGTCGCCCTTTACTTGCGACGAGGACTTGGACGAGCCGGAAGTAGATCGCCGCGTCTCCTCAGAAGGTTCGGAAGATGAACTTTCTCCATTTCTCCCTTTGCCCTTTGACTTTTTAGGAGGAGACCTCCTCCTGTCTTCGAGCAGCTGTGCAATCGCCTGCTTGAGGGAGTTGATAGATTCCTGCTGAGAAAGAATCATATCCATTTGTGCCTTCTGGATCTGTTCTAAACGTTTAGCCGTCTCCTCAGGAGTGCCTGTCATGTAGGCGGAGGCCTCCTTCTCAACAGAAGAGTTTGAAGCCCTTGATTCCGCTACGGCGGAGTGAGAATCATTCACTTTAATGCCATGGGCTAAAGCATTATAGTCAATTGGGGGAATGGCCCCAGTCCGGGTGCGAGTGTGTTGATACACCCCTTCTGGTTCAGAGTCAGACTCATCTGAGCTGACTGCAGGTTGTTTTTCCTTGCTCCTGCTTGTCATATTCGCAGTGAGCTCCGGGTACTCAACGTCAGAGAAGGTTCTCCTTCTGTGGGAGCGTCTTCTTTTAGCTGACGGGGGAATCAGGGTCAGCTGTCTGACTAAAGACTGCTGATGTACGCCTGATCCGCAACGGCACTCAGAGAGCATATGGATGAGCCGTTGGCAGCAACACGACGAAGTGGCCTGATTGGCACTTCTTTTCTTCGTCAAATAATCCCTCAAATCCATGGGAGGGGGATTGAAAAGATTAGCCTCGCAACGTCGAAGACGGGAGGCATCCATGTGTTGTACAGCCTGAACGCAGGCTTCAGGGACGCGGTTCTCGCGCCGCAGCTGTTCAGCGCGCGTCTGGCGTCTCTGTTGAGACAAGACGCGCCTGTCGCATTGCTGCTTGGTGTGTCGGGGCAGAGACACTTGAGAGAGAGTGGGCTGCTGGGCCCCACGTCTATAGGCGCGTGCCTCTTGTGCTTGACAAGGCACAGAGGCTTCACCTTGGCGTTTGGTGAGTTGGTCCTCAGAGGACCTAACTGAAGGAATCTCGCGTTTGGGCCGCCAAACGCGGACTTCGCGGGGCGCGAGCAAAGCGCCAGTTTGTATGCTGTGTCCAGCCTCAGTCAGACAACCAGAGGTTCCAACTTGCAGCTGGCGCGCACGTCTCCTCTGTCGACGCTCAGCGTTCCGGTTGCGTCGCGGAGGTGGAGAGAGACCAACAACATCTTGATGCTGAACATCAGAGATTTTAACCATGCGGGTCTCCTGAGAGACGCTGACGCGGGTGTTCTGTGCGACGCGGTTGGTCGCAAAGGCAGTTGTGCCTGGGACCACGCGGGCCTTCTGAGAGGTGTTGGCGCGTGTACCTTGCTTGGCACAGTTGGCAGCAGCAGCGCCCGAGAGAGCCACAGATCGGGCCTCGGGGCCATTCCCCGTCGAGACCCGGCGGCAGACGCGGGTCTTTGGGCTCTTGGAGCCGGAAGAGAGAAACTCTTCGTACTTCGCCTGGTCGAACTCGACAATGAGCGATTCGACCATCTTCCCCTTACGGAGGACGTCATCCTGCGCCACGATTTGCTCATCAGTGACAAATGTAGTCCCCAGCAGAGTCGCCATCCCTTGTACGCGTCGGAAAAAAGAGGAAGAAATCTTTACTGTAAAGTTTTCCTTGAATCAGATGAAAAAATTACAACAAAACTGTTTTTTCCTTCCAGTTACAAGGGAGGGAGGATGTTGAGTCTTGAATCCTCCTTTTGTTTAGTGCTGGGTTCTTCGTGTGGCGGTGGAGAGTGAATCTTGTTCTCCGTTGACCGGATGACCGTCGGGATCGTCAGGGAATCTTCTCTTTGGCTGGTAGAGGGAGTAGCACAGCTCTGTCTACCAAAACTCTCAAAGAGAAGGTAGGCAAAGAGCAGCTTGTACGCAGCAAGCTTGACGAAGAGTTGAGCTCTCTCCTGTCTCGGTCTGTCTCTCTCTGTGATCTTCTGATCCTCTTGATGCCAGATGCCTTTCTAATCGCCCTTGTGTCTATCCCCTCTCTTCTGATTGCCTCGACCTCATAGCAAACGAGGCTATTTATAGAGGTCCTAGGGGGTGAACGTGCCCCCTAAAAATGCTCCACGATGAGGGGCCAACTTCCCCACTTCCCCGCTATGTGGGCGGTGACTGGCCCAATAACTAGGGCGGTTATAACCGAGGCGCGGGTTTGGACCCTTGCGCCTTGATGCTGAGACGCGGGTGTCGAGCCCACGCGCCTTGATGTTGAGACGCGGGTGTCGAGCCCACGCGCCTTGATGTTGAGACGCGGGTGTCGGACCCACGCGCCTTGGTGCTGAGACGCGGGTGTTGGACCCTCGCGCCTTGGTGCTGAGCCTTCGCGTCTAGAACTTGAAACTCTGCTTTTTAATGGCTTGTCTTTTAGTGATTTTTAGACAGCCTACACTTGGTTTGGGTAAAAGATAAGTACATGAGAGACACCAAAAACCAAACTTGTATTTTTCCAAAATGAAAAATCTTTTCTAAACTAATAAAAATCTTTTATGAGAACAAAACTAACAAGAGTGTGTGTGCATGGTATACTTGAGCAATCCACCAACTATCTATCCTTTACATTTTATCTAAAAATAAAAACAAAATCTTATACCTAGACACAAGTCTTCATCTTCTTGAAGTCTCCACTTGAAGGCTTCTCATCTTCTTGACTTGGTCCAAGCTTGATCCAAAAGCTCCTTGGATCACACCGTGCTAGCTCCAAATCTTGACATTTTATCCTTTGTTGAGCTATGCACCTACTAAGATCTTGATAATGAATCTGTCACTAATTAAACACAAGATCATTAGTAAACATAACTTCATGAGTTGATCTTCATCAAAACTAGGGTGATAGGCCTTTGGGCCAACAATATCTTGGTTAAAGATCTGAAACTAAACATCACAAGATTATTAGTAAACATAACTACATGAGTTAATCGTCATCAAAACTAGAGTGGAAGGCCTCTGGGCCAACATCGGTCGACCGTGGAAGGAAGCGGTCGACCGCCCGGTCGACCAACTAACAAGGCCTTAGTCTCGGTTGGGCCCGGACAACCGGCGCGGTCGACCGTGGCATGGGTCAGTCGACCAGCCGGTCGACCGACAGACGCGTTTTCTATTGCCTTTTGGGATTCGGATTCCTTTTCTGGATGGGATCGAATTCAATCTGGGTTTCCTTAAATTCAGGGACTCTGTGGATATAAATAGGGGTTAGAGCCCTCATGTATTGTATCCTTAAGAATTCTCTCAAGTTTCCCTCTGTATTAATTTATATTGATTGTTGAATCAATAAAATCCCTCTCTCCCTTGCCCCGAGGACGTAGGCACGTTGTCAAACCTCGTTAAATATTGTGTTGATTGCTTTTCTCTGTTGTTGGTTATTCTTGTCGTGTTGGTTGCTTCTCCGGCTGCATCAAATCTCCGCCCAGTGGGTGGATTCCTCAAGAGTGGTTGTTGTCCCCTGCGCACAACAAGAGGTTGTTCGGTTTTTAACAAGTTTGAAAAAACGCAATGCAATTGGAAATGGCCCAAATATTTTGCTCTCTGCTCGCAAAGCTAACAGCTGAATGTTTTCACGGCAGCAGTTTGGTTTCAGCAAATAGACAAACACCATACGTGCATTTCTTCACATTTTCTTTAGCAATAATGAAATATAGCATTGTCATAGGAAAAAGGGGCTAAATCAATGAATGTGTAGGATTTGGCTCATAAAACTGAAGCATTTACGAATGCAGAAATAAAAATGAATTTGGAAACAATTTAGACAATAAACTGTAATGCCTGTTTGGTTAAGGGTGGAAGTGAGGAAGTAAGGAAGTGAGGAAGTGGTAATAGTTCCCTTTGGAACTTAGGAATTGGTTAGTAAGTTTTCTGGTGTTTGGATGTTGTTGGAAGTGTGGTTGAAAAATGCTATGTTTTTTTCGGTGTTTGGATGATAATGTGGAAGTGGAAGTGAAAAAGTTGACCACAAAGTTGACCACAAAATAATATTAAAATAAAAATTAATAAGAAAAATAAAAAATAGACTGTAATTAGAATGCAAGTGAGATTTACATGACCAAAAAATTAACTGTTTTATGCTACAATTTATTACAAATGAGATTTACATGACCACAAAATTAACTGTAGCACTCTGGAAGTGAGGAAATGATTGTGTAAAAGAGAGAAGAAAAAAGGAAAAAGGGTTTTCTTATTTTTCTTTTCCAGTGTTTGGATAGATAGGGAAGTGAGCAATTATACTTCCCTATTTCCTTATTTCCGCCCACTTCCTTGCAACCAAACACGCCCACAATGGTGCTACATCTATTCATATTATTATTATAGTTTATTCATATTTATTATTATAGTTTGATAACTTCGAGAATTGAACTTGAGACTTTTCAAAAAGAGGTATTATCAAGGCAACAGTTATTCTCATATTTATAAACAAATAAGAGGGTCATAAACATGATGACATACGAATGTTGAATGATTTCTTTTTCCTAGCATCACAAAAATGTTACACAGTAACCAGTATAAAGATTAGAGCCCGGCAATTTGCAGATAAGTTATTAGGTTCTCAAGACTAAACGCTTCAAGTACTGGACTCGAGACTTGGACCTAAACTTAAATCAGCCCAATCAATTCATCCTGGTCTTGAATAATAAACATGGCCTCTAAAACCCGGCCCAAACAGAGGATCGCCTCTTTCTTGTTGCCAAACCCTGAAAGGCTGAAACCCACAGCGGCGGTGCGCTCGAGCGCCGTCTTCATTCTTCGTCTCGTTAACTAGAGAGAGAGAGAGAGAGAGAGAGATGGCGTCGACCAAGCAGCAGACAGTGCTTCAGTTCCACCCATCGCCGACGAGCCTGAGCGCTAAGATACACCCTCTCGTCCTCTTTAACATCTGTGACAGCTACGTCAGGCGACCGGATCAGGCTGACCGAGTCATCGGAACCCTCTCGGGTCCGTCTCCTCCGATGGCACCGTCGATATCATGAACTCCTACGCCGTTCCCCACAGCGAGTCCTCAGATCAGGTACTTTACCTTGTTCAAATTAGGGATCTGGATCTCATATTAGGGCTTAGATTCAAATCATGAATAACAACAAAATTTTCAATGGAATTACTGATTTTTTTCCATTGTCTTGTTTCTGTTTTGTTTATGAAGTTCCAAGTTTTGTTTAAATTCAAAGTAAATAATGCAAGCAACTTTTCAACATGTATAATATATTTACTTGATTTTAATTGTAAGCTTAGTTCTCGATAGCGTAGTGAATGAATAATAATTGACGGACTTGTTATATTTGCGATACATGTCTACAGGTTGCGCTGGATATTGAGTACCATCATAATATGTATGCATCCCATCAGAAGGTGAATCCGAAGGAAGTGATTGTTGGATGGTAATGATCAATAATTTACTGTTACTTCGGAGACGCATCATAACGAGATGTTTTAAATATGCATAAATTTTCAGTGTAGAAATATAGTTGCAAGTTAGAAGATATCAATTTGCTTAGATTTTTAAACATTTTAATTGTTGAGCACAAGCCATCAAGTTAGATTTTACTTGGTTTAATTTTTTTATAGATAAGAGGAATGGTGTTAATTATATTGGTGTTTTGATGGCTAAGATTTGAATGCATCACGTTACTGCTTAGATGTTGTCTGCTTAACTCTTCAGTAGGTAATTACTGAAAAACCAAGTTCACTTTCAAACTTTTATCAATGCCATAGTTACATAGATGATGTGTAGACACAATGGTTATTTTTCAACTATGTTATAATAGTTCATCTGTTTATTCATGTCAGGGCTATAGTAGTATATATCTTGTCGGAGGATTGGTATTGACAATTACATTTTATTAAGAAAATCTGACTTGATACTCCATTTGGATGTTAATAAGTATACTATTGGCAAAATAACATACTGCCTGTTGAACTGTGCACCAGCATAGATATGCTGGTACTGAAGCTGTAGCAACAGAAACATAAAGGAATTTCATCTCTGAAGCTGACCACTTTAACCAATTTACTGCTATCTTTCTATTATATCATATGGACTATGGAACAACTTTCTTTTAGTTAA
Source organism: Agave tequilana (assembly GCA_038442645.1). NCBI lineage: Eukaryota > Viridiplantae > Streptophyta > Magnoliopsida > Asparagales > Asparagaceae > Agave > Agave tequilana. Next base: position 50,546 of record JAVJIF010013629.1, read on the forward strand.
CAAAGCATAGTTAGATGGAGTTATAAGGCAGTGGGTGTGGGAGAATAGGTGTAGTTTATCTTGAAAAGGCTAAATCTGCTCAATTGTAGGTTTTCTTTACATCTGATGGTTCTGTCTGGAGCTTGTAGAAAGATGACGTAGTTTTTTGAGTTTTTTCCCACTTGACCTGGAAGCGTGTCTAAGTGTCTATCCTATACACTCATACATACATGTCTAATAATAGATACAGATAAGATTGTTGCATCTTGGAGTTACACTCATACATACATGTCTAATAATAGATACAGATAAGATTGTTGCATCTTGGAGTCGTGTAATGTAATTTTATGAGATGATGTAACAAGAATTTAGCAAACCAGGCCTCATACCCTAGTGTTATGGTAAAAAAGAACCCTCATCATTCTACACATTTTGCATCTTCTATTAACAAAGATAGACATGTTTAATATTACGCAAGTGGTTGGATGGATGAATTTGCATTTATTGCGGTCACTTCTTTCCAAGACAATTCCAAGGAGAATTTATGTGATGGTGAGAAGGGTGGGATGCCGTTTCATAAATGCTAAAATGTTCGAACCTGCACTTTGCAAAGATTACAATTCTAGCTAAGCTCAGATAACTTTATTGTGTCGAGTGAATAGCATACAAAATGTGTGCCTTTTGACGAACCTGAATGTCATGGAAATTTATGGAGAGCTATTTGGAAGGTGCATTCAATTTGAATGAACAATTGAGGATGCCCGAAGGCAAGGGATTCAGACTCTCGCCTAAAGGTTAATAAAGTGGATTGGAGGCCCATGGGGGTAGTCATATCCAAGGTGTTGATGTCATTTAAAGCGCTTCTTTTACCCAAAAAAGGCTTCCTTTAATGAAAGAAGCTCTTAACTATAACATACTACTTTTGCTGTGTTGGTAATCACTGCAAGATTAATTTGTCTTGTTCTTCGTTTGTAAGCTGTGTACTGATGGAGATTTTACTCTTAGTGTCTTAATTATTGCAAGTGTATTGTGGATCAGTTGTAGCATTGAGGTCGATCCTCAGGGACAAGTGGTTCTTTCATTTTAAAACACTAATTAGGTGAATTGATCTAAAGGTTGAAGTTTGAATTTGTTTGAACTAATATCGTTATAGAAAAATTAAGCGCCTATGATTGATTCGCCTAAGCTGGCATCATGTGGTAATCTCGGTCTCTCTACTAATCTGTTTGACTCATCAAATAACTATTTCTAAAAGGTAACTAATTCTAGAAAGTCCGATCTAAGCACATATTATTTATCATTATATATCCATCAAAGATAAGCACAATTAACTGATTTAAATTAAAAGTAGAAAAGCAGAAACCTAATTATGCATCATTAATACAAAATATATACCTGTCAAATATATTCTTGAAATTAATTTTCTAATAGATCTAGAACAATTGATGTGTATATGAAGCCTAGACGAGAGATCTAAATTTGACCACATGAAAATATAGCCTAGGTTCATCTCCCTAGATGCTCGAAGCAAATTTAGCTACAAGTTGTGATCACAATAATAATTTAAATAAAGCATCATAAATAAACTTAATCTATTAATTTTAGTCAGCAAAATAAATTAGGGTTCATATAAAGGTTACCTGATCCGGAGGGTAGCAGAATATAATAATGAGAAAACTGAGAAAAGTAGATTCCATGCACACTGTTCACAACCCACAACCCACACCCTTGGGGAAGAAGACAAAATAATCCTCGCAGACGCAAAATAACAGAGCGCTGAAATCCAGTCCATATTGTGTGAGAATGACCGCATAACGTGCTGTCTCTTCGCGCTGAGAACAAGAAAGGTTGTCGACATATCAAAAGAAAACACAGGAAAACGATGATAGAAATTAATCAAAGCTTAATAAACACAGTCGACACACAAGCAAAGAGAAGATAAAACAATATAAATTTTTTATTTAAAAGTTGCGGCCAAAAGCAGAGCCAGCCAAACCCTAGTAGCTTGTAGCTTTTATAGCTTTTATAGGCAATTGAAACAGCTCGGTGCAAAGATCTGATTTACGTGGTCAAGCTGTGGAGGAGTCCCCTTGACTTCAAGAGCCTCGATTCTTCTCATGAGGGCTGCCATCTTGGCTTCAGTAGCAATGGAGTTCTCGATTGAGTGAACGTCACTTTTTGATGTGGAAGTTGGTGATGACTTGTCTCCTCCCACTGCATGGTCTTTCCACCATTTCCTCTAAAAATTTTCATGCATCTTCTGTCGCTCTAATGAAGTTCCCATGACTTATGGATTCAAGTAGGATCTTAGATTGATAATCTATACCCTCGTAAATAATTTGACAGAGACGCCACTTCTCAATGGCGTGATGGGGACGTTGTACTAGAAGGTCCTTAAAATTATCTAAGTATCTCCAGAAAGTTTGCTTGTCAAGTTGACGAAACTGTTTGATCTCATTTCGGATTCTTGTCGTCTTATGCATTGGGAAGAAGATAAATTTCGCCCATATCGTGATAGAGTTGGTGGCCAGGCTATACAACCACTTCCTTGCATTGTTTCTGAGTGAAAAGGGAATGAATCAACTTGACCGCGTCATCGCTCAGCTTTTGGATCTTCATCATCACGTAGACCTCCTCGAACTCGCTAATGAACATATATGCATCATCTGATTTCAATCCAGAGAACTTGGGGAACATTTTATGTACTGCAGCTTCAGTTCATAATGTTCTCGCTGACCGCCAATAGTCTGATGCAGGACGGGTGTGATGATCGTGGAGGGTAGCATCGGTCCATAAAGACCGGCGGTGAAATAGAGATCAATCATTTCAGACTCGTTCGAATCAATATCTAGACGTCCAGTTGAGTCATGCGACCAAGCTGACAGAAATCAACGACACAAACTGAGTGGGTGAAAGTGCCGTGAAGAGGGAGTGATGACGTGGGTGGGTAAGAATTACACTAATTATTATTATTTTATTTTTATTTTTTATTTTTTTCTATCCGGTAAAAGTGTTAAACTAAAGAAAGAAGACCCTCCCCGGCAACGACGCCAAAAACTTGATGGAGATTTTACTTTCGCTGTTTTAATTACCGTAAGTGTACGGTTGATCAGTTGTAGCACTTAAGGGTCGATCCTCAGGGATGGGTGATTCTTTAACTTTTAAACACTAATTAGGCGAATTGATTTTAAGGTTGAAGTTGGATGTTTGTTTGAACTAAGTATCAGTTTAGAAAAATCAAGCACCTAGGATTGATTCCGCTAAGCTAGCATCATGCTGTCAATCTCGGTTTCTCTACTAACCTGTTTGACTTATCAAATAACTATTTCTAAAAGATAACTAATTCTAGAAAGTCCGATGACTCTGATGTAAGCACAAATTATTATCTATCATTATATAATCCATTAAAGATAAGCATAGTAACTAACTTAAATTTAAAGCAGAAAAGGAGAAACCTAAGCATGAATAATTAATACGAAATATATATAACCTATCAAATATCTGACTATTATTGATATTATTTTTTAATAGATCTGGAACAATTTATGTATACATGAAGTCCTAGACGAGAGATCTAAATTTGATTAGATGAAAATCTAGTTTAGGTTCATCCCAGTAGATGCTCGAAGCAAATTTAGTTACTCATAGTCAAGTTGTTATCATAATAATAATTTAAATAAATCATCATTAATAAACTTAATCTATTAATTTTAATCAGCAAAATAAATTAGAGTTCGTAGAGAGGTGACCTGGTCCGGAGAGTAGCAGAATATAATAATTTTCATAGATGCAAAAGAATAAAGAGCGCCGAAACGTGTGAGAATGACCGCACACAACGTGCTGTCTCTTCGCGCTGAGAACAAGAAAGGTCGCCGCCACACCAAAGAAAATACATGGAAATGACAAAAGAAATTAATCAAAGCTTAATAAACACAGCCGCTGCACAAGTAAAGAGAACGAAAATATAAAAAAAATTATTTAAAAGTTGCAGCCAAAAGCAGAGCCAGCCAAACCCTAGTAGCATGTAGCTTTTTATAGGCTACTTACAATGGTTATCCTCACCCTCACTTTCCAAATTCCACTTCTAATAATTTTCCTAAAATCCACTCATCATAATAAATAAGAGTCCAAATATCCATGAAGAACAATCAATGGCTCGGTTTACAATTCTGAATAGAAAATTTGGAAAATGGTAAAATATCTTTAGCTTCCTGGACTTTGCAGATTTGCATCTTGGCCCTCTACTGACATCAAAATAATTTGAACTGAACGTGAGTTTCTTGAATGTATGTTTCAAGAATAGTTGACCAATCCTGGTAACATCAAGTCCTTTATTTTGCATTGAAGCTCCTTTTGGCATGTCTACTATCTCAGAAGTGTGCAATTGTTATCTTTTTTCCTTCTAGCAAAGCTATCTGCAAAACCACTAAAAATATACCCGATTAGCATTATTAATATACAAAAAATAGATAAATAGGAGCATCAAAATGATCTAAGACCGTGGCAATCATGTACTCTTGTTGGTTACTAGGTTCTGGGAAGGAAGACCTTTGAACTATTCCTCTTGCTGGCTGGGAACCACTGGAAGATTAATTTTTCTTGGTCTTAGTTTCTGAGCTGTGTACTTGTAGTGATTAATTACCTATCAAGCCTGTATACGTAGTGATTAATTCAAATTGTTACAACACAACAACTGGTTACATTCATCCCTTCTTCAGTGGCACTCCTTGTGCTGAACCTAATGAATGGATTATTACTTTTGACTAAGTAATTAAGCTGGTATTGGTGTTGATTCAAGTCCACCATAGTTGGAAATTGTTATTATGAAAACTATACTTTCATAGACAGTTTGTTGAAATTAGCAATACATCGTATTGAGGCACTGGTTGATGTGTCACACTGCCCTGATGCTGTTCCTTGTGCAGGTATTCAACTGGCCTTGGTGTCTCAGGTGGCAGTGCATTAATTCATGATTTCTATTCAAGGGAAATAGCAAACCTGTTCATCTAACTGTTGATACTGGGTTTACTAATGGGGAGGCTTCCATCAAAGCTTATGTGTCTGTCAGTTTGTCTCTTGGGGATCGGCAACTTGCAGCACAGTTTCATGAAATCCCTCTGGACCTGAGGATGATTGAAGCAGAGCAAGTTGGATGTATGACCACCACTTTAATGCATGTGAACTTATGTTATTGTTGCAATATTAACTTGAAGCTTGGTGATGATTTGGTTGTTTGATTTTTCTTTTCTTTTTCTTTTGTGCATACTGTAGATTATTTCTACTAGAAAGCTTAGTGAGTGTACTATTTCTTCTTATATTTGCTTCTATCTATTATCGGGCTAAGATATTGTCAGCAATTTGATGTCTCTGTTGCAGTTTATGATTAGAGTTCCTTTTTATTTTTGTTTAGTTGTTCTAGTCTTTAAGTCTGTTTTCTAGTAAACAGAAACTGAAAGGGAGAATTTATGTAAACTGTAATAAGCGCATGGTGGTGATAATATCTAGCGTAATGTTAGAAGCAAACATAAGAATAAGTAGTGCATTTATGTATCTAATGAAATGTCTGACTGTGACCTATTCTTTCATACATTTGTTGGAAAGCCACATGCAAAATCATTAGCCAGTTTTCAAGTTTAGTTGCTTAACATTGTTTATGGTCTCTCTCCTCAACAGTTGACATTTTGAAGAAGACAACGGTAGACAAGCTTCCCAATGATTTGGAAGGGATGGAAGCTTCAATGGAGCGTCTGCATGCTCTGATTGAGGATGTCTACAAATATGTGGATGGAGTTGTCGTAATTTTCATTCCAGTTTCTTTTTGTTATATTCATCTAGTTATCTTTTTTGTTACACTCACAGCGACAGCATTCTAATACATTCCATGTTTTTTTCTTCTTTAGGAAGGACATGTGACACCAGATAATAATATTGGTAGATTCATTGCTGATACTTTGGCATCAATACCAAAAATGTCTCCTGCCGCTTTTGACAAGGTTTTCAATGACAGGATTCAGGTATTGATTCTCTCTTTTTTAAGGTTCAGGCTGTGTGATTTCTACTTTTGTTGCTTGCGTGCCTAAAATTGCTGCTGCTTACAGGATAACTATGCATTAGTTTACTTGGCAAGCCTCACTCGGACACAACTCAGCATAGCAGAGAAGCTGAACACTGCTGCTCAGATCTTGTAATTTGTCTACTATTACGTGTTCAGGTGGTCTATGTTGATGATTCTGCTGCTGCTTTGTTTTTCTCCTTTTTCTTTTTTCCCCTTGGCAGTCAGCAAATTGTGTATTGAATTGGAGATACAGGTAAAGGTTTCTTCTTACTGGGCTTGAGATTTTGGGTATCAGGTTTTTCTCTTTAGAAGGAGATGTCGATGATCTTGCCCGTCTTGGTTACTATCATTCATTCTGGACTTTGAAAACCTTTTAGTTGGATAATTTACAGTATACATTAGTGGATTTATTTTAATGTGACTTTGGACTCTGAGATACCTGAGTGTAAGCTGGTCATGTTTCTTATTGAGTCTACATTGCTTATTCATCTGTGCCTCACTAGGGTGGCATCTTGCCCAAACTCATGATTTTTGTGTAAACTATTGACTTGGATTATTGCTTGCAGAGTGCAATTGTGCCATATAACTTCTTTTCTTTCTGTTGATACATGCCTTGATGCAGCTACAACTCGTGAAGAAGGCTCTTTCTACAGTTTTTGTTTAGATTTACAATAATGTTCCTCGATTTCAGTTATATAACAAGGTCGTACCTCCTTTTTAACTAGTGTGAGTTGATGTGAACATAGAATCTCATTTAAAGTCATTTATGCTTGATTGAAGTTGCAAAACTACTATGCTTGAAGCTTGAGAGCTTGGACAACAATGTAGAGGAACAATGGATCAGAATCAGCTCCAGGCTTGTGCTCTTTGGTCTAATCTTGTTCAGGCTCTTATATAAGATGCTTCCCCTGAGCAAGGTTTTGAAATATACCAAGCTAAACTCATGTTTATTTTCTCAAATACAAAGTTTAAGCATATACTGAGATGTTGCTACCATTGAAGAGCATACGTAAAGCAACATAATTCAGGCATTTTACAGAGATTTACTCTGCAAAACCCTTGTGAAATTGAAGACTAGCCAGCCAAAAAGCAAATGCTGGGCAATGCTGGATTCTATGTCCGAAAGCAAACCACAATTATGTTTACAGTACCTTGCAGATATCTGAACCTATTCAACTCTCACTGGCACCACAAAACAGAGGAGAGAGCAAGAAGAGGAAATGGCTTCATTGAACATGGCTTTCGGCATGGCAGCTGCAAGGGGCAGGGGAGTGTTTGTAACGAAGGCAGCTAAGAGCAGTGGGAGTGTCAAAGAGGTGCGTAGGAGGAGGACCATCTCCTGGAAACTGATCCAATCCTCAAAAGGTCGAGGAGAAGGGCTCGACTGTCGGGTCCAGGAAGTCCACCACACCACCACCACCACCACCACGGTCGCCGTTCCCAACGAGAAGAAATTGCCTGGCTTCGGCGGCCTGTTTGCCAAGAACTAGGAGCAACTTGTGTGTCTGTCGACACGCTTTTTAGCACACAAAACACATTCTCCTTCTCTCTTCCATCTGCTGCTGTAATTGCTAAGCTGTGATGTTCCAAAGGCTCTTGCTGCTACATCATTTATTATGTGTACTGTTATTTACCAACTTGTGAATTGATTTTGCTTTGTGGCAATCCCTAGTATTGTTGTGAATATTTCACTAAGGGGTTGGTTGTTTGAATCCAAAAAAGCTGATTTCTGTGGAACTGTCACATCACCAAAGAATCCCTGTAGGATCACTGTAGCTACAGTGATTCCGTAGAGTTTACTTCCCCATCACGGTTGCAACACCCCTAACTCATCATGATTTTTTTTTTCTGTTTGTGATCAGCCAAACACATAGTTGAAAAATTACTGATGTGGAGGCTGTTGTAGTGTTTCTACAGGGGCTTTTCCTGCTAACAAATACGCCCTAAATGCTAGCAGGACTGAGAGCATCCTTTCATGATTATTCTGCCTTTCTTGCCCCTCTCGTGATGAATAGTTTTATGTTTTCAAACATTGAGCAATGTTGTGTAGGAAATTTGTATAAAATTTAGAAAATATATTCAGATAAACTAATTCTAAATTACAAATTCAAAGGATAAAGAGGGATTTGTATAATGAGCCAGAAATAAAAAAAACTTGAAGAGACTATAATGGTCATATATGTACTGAAGAACAAACTTAATCTGGCATTTCTTCTATTTTACAATAATCAACGACAGTGACGTATGCAGGATTTTCACTCAGTGAGAGGCAGAGACACTATAATCTAAAATTGAAATATTATAAAACTGGACAACATATCTCAAGTTTTGATATTACAAAAAGATAGATGGTGACCACTCTAAATTACAATACTCACTTTCAGAGGTCATATTATGAAATCATTGAATAATGGATTCTGTCGATGTTGTCAATATGTCTTTTTCAATATATGTTACCAAGCAATCATTTATTAACTCATCACCCATTCTATTACATAGTGAATTCTTGATAAACTAACTTCATTGCAGAGAACGCTCGTTCGATGGTTGCAGTTGCAATGGGTAAAAGTAATGCTAGGAGCAAATATACCAAATGATAGGTTTTATCTTTCTTCAAATGAACCATTTTTTTTAGCAAGCTCATCAATCTTGTTAATTTCAGAAAATTGCTTATTGGAGCGAATATCAAGAATATAATTATCAAGTTGAAAATCAAGTGCGGCTAGCTCAATTGGAGAAAAGTGATGTACAAAACTCTGCAAATTGAATCAACTATCTCTTATCAAAGGCATAAATGAATCGGTTAGACTCAGTCAAGCAATACACAATAACAACTCGGTATTCACTTATTAAACTGGTTATTCAACTCTTGAAGTTGCATATTTACACGCATAAAACACTTCAACGCGATAATGATGAAGGTTCATGCTTTCTTCAACATTTGCGACGTGATATCCTTCGAATACAAATAAGTCTGACATATTTGTGACGATTTTATGATGATACCGACAAAATAATGAAACTTAGTGGTTGTTTGGTTACAATGACGGGGGTTCAGCAAATTTTCATCATCAACCGTGTTTGGTTGCAAGGAAAAGCATTTAAAGAAAAGTTAGTTGGGCCCTACAATGTAGTATATAATAACATTTTCCACCAAGATATAGTCACCACTCAAAATTGAGTGGTATACTTACTACAAATAAGACAAAAAAATCCAAAGAAACTCCATTTAAATTCCCACAATAGCCCCAGCTCACCAAAACTCCAACGGACAGCACAAGCCTAACGGCTAGTAACAGAGGCTTATAAGAAGAAGCATCAACAAATGACCAGGCAAATTTGAGAAACAAAACAACGCATTCTTTCAGCTGTAGCAGTGTTGCAACCAAAACAACGAGAAATGGATAGAGAAAGGCCACTTCAGTTCATTTTTTCCCGTAATGAAAAGAGCAACAACAAGACTCAATTATAGCATTTCAGGAGCAAATTTCATCAAATTTTTTGGCAATGACAGCTATAAGCAACGAATTAAATACAAGCATCACAACAACCACAAGAACTTACAACCGCAGGCTTACAACACTACTAAAAAGATGCAGGTTTGAGAAATCAAAGGTAAAATATTCTGGGGATGCGTAAATATCCAAATAGAGAGTGCAATTATTTTGTATAGTTCAGTGAAAAACCAACAATTGGGACTTACATATAGTAAGAACATCCAACAACATGATGAAATGAAAAA